>MJUU01061943.1:70459-192520 GCA_002080025.1 Modiolus philippinarum | reverse complement strand
CAAAATTAGGTCACTTTGACCTATATTTTCCGCATGATCGACTTACATTCAAGTTTATGTCCGAGACCAGATCTAAGCAACTGTACATGGTAGGATCATCTAACCTTGCATGTGCATGCATCTTTTGGGGTAGGTCAGCATCCAGGCCAAATTAGGTCACTTTGACCTATATTTTCCACATGATTGCCTTACATTCAAGTTTGCGTCCGAGTTCAGATCTAAGTAACTGTACATGGTAGGATCATCTAACCTTGCATGTGCATGCATCTTTGGGGGTAGGTCAGCATCCAGGCAAAATTAGGTCACGTTGACCTATATTATCCGCATGACTGACTTACATTCAAGTTTGCGTCCGAGTTCAGATTTAAGTAACTGTACATGGTAGGATCATCTAACCTTGCATGTGCATGCATCTTTGGCAGTAGGTCAACATCCAGGCAAAATTAGGTCACTTTTCCGTTTATGTCGGAATTCAGGTCTCCATAACTGTACATGGTAAGATCATTTAGCCTTTGTATAAGGGATGGTAAATGAGCACCCTGGCGAAATTGGGTTTCTGTGTCCATGTGCCATAACGAGGCGAACTTTGTAATCGTTGATTACCTATGTTTTTTCTTCTCTTGATACTACCCTTTCAAAAAATTTGATGAAATCTTTTATATGACAACTTATTAAATGGTCTTTTAAATTTACTGCTCTACAGATCTTTTTTTGTAACAAAAGGCAATGATTTTGCTCCAATATGACATAGAACGATTTTTTATCCTGGACACGCGGCGAGATGTCTGAGATAATTAAGCACTGAATTTTTTGCTAAACAATATTTTTGTTCATTTTGGCGACATCGTTAATTATTGCATTTCTATGGGTACAATTGTGTATCTTTTACTGCAGATTTTTTTTGTTCAGTTACGAACGGAACGTTATAAAAACTACACAATGGAACCATACAAAACAGTGATAAAGTTATTTCAATTTTCAATGATAACAGCAGGCTCATTGACAATATATATGCTATTGACAATGCCCATTTGTTAAATCATTACCCACAAAAACTGAAAGTTAAAAAAAGCAAACAGTGTTTCTAAATACTATTCTTTTCTCGATATAAGTAACATCATTGGCAAGAAAATGAAAACTAAAAACTAAAATTTATGAGAAAAGGGATGATTTTACTTTTACCAATTCGACGACGTTCCTCTATATCTATCTTGAACGGGTATTACTAAGTATATTCTAGCTGGAAAGATTAGCACGCGATATTTACTTTTGACGACTTGAATGAAGGTAACCTTACTATCACATTCCAAATTTTACAATAAGGTTGCAGATTAAATGAATTGTTTTTTTAAGTTCGATAGAAGATATAAACATTTGATATCCAAATAAGGCGTGACTCACGAACAGCTCATTACATTGGGCAATCAGTTTCATAAAACAATACAAGAAGGATACATTTGATTACTGTGGATAACCTCTAGCTTTACCCATAATTGAATCGCAACTCTACAAACTAGTTGATAAATTGATTCATACTGAACACATCTGAAAAAAACAGCTCACCATCCCAGCTGACCAATTTCATTACCTACCAAAATTCTATCAAATAACTAAATACCGAAGTTACTGTAAATTTGCTTTCTGCATATGCGCATTTCGACAACTTATGTCTCTTCAGTGCAGATAAAATCTAAACGTTTGGAAGACCATCAATTCAAAGATGTTTAAAAACTGATAGAGAACGGATAACCAATATGATCTTAATGTATAGCCAAAATCAGCTAAGGACAGAGCTTTGCATCAAGGGGATACTCCTTAGTTTTCCACAAAATCAAACTGATTTAATCAAACTGATTTAATCAAACTGATTAAATAACATTAAAGTGATCAGTTGATTGATACTGAAAGAAAACTTGACAATAGAAATGAGTGATTCCTGGGGGTGGTATCAAACTTTTTTGGCTTTATTTTTTATTCTGAATACACATGTGCTTTATTAACAAATATTATTAACTTATTTCTGAAAAGTGGTGAAACGTCGTTATGGCTCTTTCAAATCCATTCACATTTTACAGGAATGATGAACCTATATGAAAGATCCTTTGCAAAGATTCTTAATTCGTTCAGATCTGATAGAAAACATGGCCACCAGCGCTGAACAAAGTTTTACAGTGAACCCATGTCAAAATCATATTTTCATCTTCTAACTTTAGCAAATTGAACCAAAGTTTACAGGAATGATATTTGTGAGGCCCTTCACAACATAAGCCCATTCCTTTCCGTCCAGACAAAAACATGGGCGCTAGCACTGAATATAGTTTTAATATTGGTCCCAAAGGTAAAATCCTATTCATCATATACTCTGAACTAAGCGAATTTAACCAAACTTTACAGGAATGAAGTATTCAGGGTCATTTACAAGTTTACAAGGATTGCTCATTTTTCGACGATCTACAAAACACATGACCGTCAGTGCGGAAAGTGTCTTTATACTGCATTGGGCTTGGCATTTCTCCACGGTGACTCTACAATATTTTACTGCCAGGTGTTTGTTTTACGGCTTGACTACCCCGCAAAGACAGATCATTCATATATCCACTTCCTTGAGACGCTCCTGGCAGCTCTGTAGACATAGCCCCTTAAAATAGTTTCAGCAGCCAGAAGCCCCTGACAAAGGTTGCGGAAAGTCCTAGGTGTGCAAATTATGATGATTGCAGCTTAAACTGATGAAATTTCATAGAACCTTTTGATGTATGAGGCTGAAATTAGTTTTACATTACGTGGAAGTAAACTTTAATTACGATATGTTTATTTATCCATGCTTACTGCATGTTTTTGAATTTTGTCCTTATGCACAATTCTCATATGTACGCTTACGGTGGTTTAGCGACTATCTTATTTTAATTAATAGAACAATTAACGATTACTAGGTTTAACCTTAGTTTCTCTGCCACTATAAAAGAAATATATTAAGTACATGCAGTTTGCAACATACCCAAAAATTATGGACAACCTGGGACTAATATTATATTCAAAGTGTAGATGTAAAAACATATATCCTAATAACCACTATCTTGCCAAATATGATTTCTTTCCTCGCTATAAATATTTCAAAAAATCTTTAAAATATTTAAAATACAACAGTACACGTGTGTCGATAGAAATATAGCGGTGTGTAGAAATACCGCAAAGGACTTCTTAGTGCACTAAGAACCATAAAAGTGCACTAAGGACATGTTATAGGTATGCTATGTGCACAAAGGAGGCTGAATAGGAATTGTTATATAAAAATATGTTATTTTGTAAATTTTGGTTAAAATTGGTGATGAAATAACTAAATTATTAGCAGTTTTGTAGGCGCGCGCCAACTGATTTACTTAATCACGTGATGATTGCATGATTGTTGATTGTCAATTAACAGCTGTAAAATAAACAAACATATTAGGTGTGAGCTATTATTTTATTATAAAGAAGTGTGTATGAGCGTTTGATTTTCATAATCGAAAAAAAACCCCAAAAAACAAACACAAAAGCCAAAACATAAAAAAAAACGAAATCAAAAACAAATGTAAACAATTAATTATCTGAAAACATTTACGGTGAAATAAAATTCAGGGTAAAAAGGAAAATTAAATACTCTTTATTTTAATGTGGACGGTACATGAGGATGAACTACAACATCCATTGATGTTTTGGAGAGTCGGATTGCAAGAGGACTATTTTTGTTAAGATGTTATTTTTTCACTGTTGACTTTGAAATAACAAAAATAAAAGATTTCTCGAATCGAACGTAATTTCCCGTTACAGGAACAACCGTAAGGATTTTCAGAGGGATACTTCACTAAAACTGACTAAATAATTGAAAATGATAGGCGATCTCCTTTTGCGCCAAAATTGAAGCTTTTTGCGCGAACGCCCCATATGCGCAAATTCATTCTCTTGTTTGCGTAGTGAAATTGCATTGCAGTTTTCAATTTGCAAAATAAATATTTTCCATTCATCGGCAGACAGGAGACAGTAGACGGTACCAGTGTGTTTAACTGGGAAACAATAGAAACTTCCTGCGATTTATATAGGTATGCTTTAAATAAATATGATGTGAATATTCCTTGGATAAGAATGGAAAAGAATACAGTATGTTTGAATAAACCCTCATCCTTTATTCTGGTCGGGACTTTTTTCATTCATCTGCAGACATGAGACAGTAGACGGTACCAGTGTGTTTAACAGGGAAACAATAGAAACGTCCTGCGATTTATATAGGTATGCTTTAAATAAATATGATGTGAATATTCCTTGGGTGAAAAAACGTAAAACAAATCTTAAATAGAATTGGATTATCATATGTTTGGATGAACCAATATTTTTTAAGTAAAACGTGGTAGTAAACTAAAAAAACAAAAGCAAAAAAAAAGGTTCTCGGTTATATGTTCACCGTAAACTTTCAATTATCGAATGTATACATAAGGTGGAATATGAAAATTATTTCAAAATGTTGGATGACAAAAATATTTATTTTGCAAATTTAGATTCGCAAACAATTGGCTTTCTTTAGAAACAGATCGACAGGTTTGTGTGGGAAGGATATGGACCTCAAACACATGCCTATTGAACATTTTGGGTAACGTAAACTTTTAATTTGCGGAATTTGAAAAGTAATGCGCCCGTAATTATTATTATCAAGGCTCGATTATCTCCATATTCTTACCTGTATCAATCATACATCGTCATTTGGTTCCACCTGATTGCGTATAGTGACACGGCAAGGATCAAAGGATTAGTGGCACGTACGTACAAAAAATCAAATAACTCAGAATTTAATGAAGATACATTTTAAAAATTTTAGAATCTTGTATTTGAAAACAAGAGCTTTCATATGCCACCTCCTTTGTGCAAATAGGACTACTCTTACAAGTCCTTAATGCACTTTTATTGTTCTTAGTGCACTAAGGAGGTCCTTTGCGGTATTTCTACGGACCCGAAAATATTCAAGGAAAACTTTTCCGTCAATTTTCGGTATTTATTTATCTAATCAATTCAACAGAAACTTAATCTGTCGATGTCGCTAGTACTATGTTTTAAAACTATTGCATCATATGAACATGTTCTTATCTTTATATCGTAATGTTGTGAAAAATGAAAACGTATAATCGACCAATATAGTTATGTTGTGATTTTCCCCTGTTATGGTTACTACTGTTTTGAAAGGTACATTTAATTTATTTGATAAATTCCTATGCAAGTTTCGAGTGTGAAACGTTAAACGAGGTGGCACTTTCAAGCACTTTGATCTAGCCATGGAGGTAATACCTCCATGATCTAGCCAGGGAACTGTATAACTAAGAGGGAATAGAAACGCGGCACACTTCAAAGACAAATCTATCATGCATCTCCGTCTCGGGCGATGTGATAATCACTCCCTGCAGTGTCATAAGATAATTAATAACTACTAGCGTAATGCGAATATTTGGGTCCTCTCCGCTATCGATTTTATTTTATATTGCACAGTAAATTCCGTACCCCCATCTAACGTCTGTGTGTTGTTTGTGTCCGTTTTCCTCTTTGGTGTTGGGTACCGGAATCAGTCGAGGGTGGCCGAATGGTAAACAAAGTGCAATGAAAAAACCGAAAGAAAACTCAGATCACTTCATTATTACTAGCATAATACAATAAATAAAACGTCATAAAAAGAGCCACTTTATGCATGGCTTTTCTTTTAATTCTATATGGCTTTTTTCCACAACCAAAACAATCTATACGAAAAGATAACTTGAGAAATGCCATGTAAAACTTGAAGGGCTTCACTGTCTTTTCGCAAAAATTTGACCTTGCTTCTCGTTTTTGTCGCTAGTTTGTACATAGTCGTCGTCATATGTACATGTTGTCGCCCAGTTAATATAGCAATTATTAGAGATGTCATAATTGAAATGTTCCTACTTAAATTTACGAGTATTTCATCTGGACAATTTTGTCAAGTCCTTGTCACATAAATTACGTAATTTCAGGTAGCTAACATACACAGGTGATCACAGGTGTGCCGGATATAATTGACACCCCGCACATACATATATGTGTTGATACCGATACTTTTTAATTAACACAGGTTTGAAATGTATAGCTATATGATAATAAATTTGTCATTTATTATATTTATTCCATAAACCAGAACAGAAAGAGCGGGACATTGTTCCGAGTGCATATATATAGATTTTTCATTGAAGTCAAGGATGCCATCAAGTATTCCGAATGAAAGATTTACACATCGCTCTGTATCACAACTTTTAAGCCCTGATGTTTGTGTTTATAACCAATACAGTTGAAAAAAAAATCGGCAAATTATTTCTATTGACATTTCGTTTATAACTTCATGACAAAAAACACGCGTACTTATTGAACTATTTTGTTCATTAACTACTATATGCAGAACCTTGACCTCAACAAAAACAATATGGCCGACCAACAAAATTTCTAAAAGATGTCCATTTTTAAAAAATCGTAGCAACCAGCTTCATTGAAATTCGGTTTAATTAATAGTACCAAGCACTAGAATTATATTTCGCCTTTCATTATGTGTGTTCAAAAAATGAATTAATTGAATAGTTAATTTTTGATTCGAGAAATTCGAGACGGGGTACAAAATATGAATGACTTCTCAACTCTACAATGCAAATCTTAGGCAAATTTTGTTTACAAAAAATAAAATAGCAAATTACTTCAATAAAATAGGAGAATTATACCGAGAGGTAGGATATTTTTTCGGCTTTGAAAAGATTTTTTTCTTATATGGTTACATTGAATACTTATTTTACAAACTATAAAAATATACACCCCATCGACGTATTTGAAATATTATGAAAATGACACGTGATGACAAAACCCAAATTTTTGAAAAATAATATTAAATAAGCAAAACAATATATAACAATCGTATATAGCTCAAGCATTAGATCTATATTTTGTCTTTCAATGATATTTTTTTCCAAATAAATTGTATTTATAATTTAAAAGAAATTTGAATCATTCAGAAGTACCAATTATCCTACTAAAATTCCGGATAAGAAAAATCGAAAATGGTTCGGAACTGTTCCTAAAAAATCACCAAATGTTAGATATTTGTGCTTTATAAAAATACAAATTAAATATAAAATGGAAAAATAATAACCAGTCTTTTGATTTTTCCTCTTTAAACTGACCTCGATAGGTTATTCGAGCTTTGGCGATAATTAAATCACAACTACCAATATCTAATTCAATCGCTAATACACATCACAGGAAGTACTTATCCGTCATGTCTCCGGAGTTTAGTATTAATTTCTACCCGAGACAGACATGCTTTATCGCGCTACGGGTAGTCCCCTTTGATCTCGAACTTCGTTTCAAATCCCCGTTGTTATCTACATCCCTGATCTAGCCATGCAAGATATCAAATAATAAAAGTGACAACAAAAGTCCGAATCGATCAAAGGAAGAGACCAGTAAGGAAAATCCGTATAACATTCGACTGAATCAGGGGAACACAATCCGACACAGAACATTTTTGGCAAGCCGTCATATTCCCGACTTGGAACGGGCATTTTGTAAATAAAATGGTGGGTTAAACCAGGTTTATTGATGCATCAACCTCCCGTTTATATGACGACTAACTATAGCTTCTGTGTGCCCAGATTGTGTTAAATGTCAAAGCCATAATATCGCACTACACTATTTCAATACGCCAATGTTTGACAGACCTCGAAAATAGTACTATAAAAAATAGTGCCTTTTCATTTGTAGTGACTGCTGTATCCTGATTTCCCGTGGCAAATCCTAATGTAATTTCCAGAAAAGATACGCCCCTACCGCATGTTTTACACATTAGTTAAATCTCTGAAATAATATATGAAAGTTTTTAAGGGGACGACCATTTGATTTTCGGGAAGGAGAGGGCGGCGGATTTGTAAAGTAATAATTTAATCTTGATGCTAGTGAAAATAAATATTCTAATCCAACTTTTCATAAAAACAAATAATTTAATTTTGATTTGAAGAATTCATTTTTGTTACAAATGTATTTTTATATATTTGATGAGATTTTGTTGTAAATAAATAATTTGTTCGAGATATTCGTGAAAATAATAAATTTTCTGGGCAAAATTGCCAAAGCCTTCCCCTGAAAATCAAATGGTAGTCCCCTAAGATGTTATAGTTGCTTCTCTATAAATTAGAATGTGTATCTGCGGACAACTCGAATTCATTTTTCTTTGTGGGATTTTGATTTAATTTTTTTTAATTTTTCTTTAGAACGATCCTCCATGAAAAGTTTTTTACGGGTTCTTGTGTATCACCAAAGTTAAAAAAATGAAAAATGTCTTGTTCAGGTGAATGTGCCAACATTTGTGAAAATTAAAAATTATGTTGAAAGTATAGACACAAGATGAATGATTCTTAGTAAACTATTTATATTCCATATTTGCATGCATGATATTTTCTTTACATTATGGATCATTTGAATGTATTCCATATGTATCAAGTTTGCTGTCATAATTCAGTAAAGCTTTTGTTCCACGGCTCGGCATGCCATTTTGTTTGTACATAGAACATTTCAGATAATATTGACCTTTTTCACATAATGTGCTGAAGATTCGGGAATCTGCATTTATTTCATTCTATAGATGTACAACCCAAATCCGATTAGAAATTTCTTCTTAAATTCGTACTTTTTACTTGAATCTTTTCTCTATCAAATTACAGTTTTCCAGTGAATTTCCATCTGCTTTGTCTTTTTGCCTCAAGGACTTCGGAGCTTGACAATTTTGTTAATCAATTTTGTTATTACCCCATTATATATATACTGAGTCGAAGTCTTCATTCGGAAGCCCTTACACATGTAAAAGGAAAAAGTAAGGAAATCAAACTGTTAGTGCAAATTGTGATTCTACGGCTAACAATTTATTTGGTTCCCGCTGATTTGTTTTCAGCGCTAATTTTTATCAGACCCCCAGCTATCTGAAAGATGTTTATTTTATCACAACTTCTATACTGACCACCCAACATTAAAAAATTATCGGGGACCAGACCATAATTAATCAAATTATTATGTTTGGATTATCTCTCTTGTAAGTGGCACTCATTCTTGTACATGCATAGCTGTTGACCTTGACTATAATTTCATGGTCTAGTGACCATGTGAATGTTTTCAAAATTTCTCAATTCTGTGGAAGTATCTTTATTCGTGGACATCAATTTTCGTGGTTTTCATAAATATCACTATTTCATGGGTACTTATATTCGTGGTTTCGAATTCTTGCTTTAGCATTGAAACTGTAGGAAAAAAGTGCATTTCTTTGGTAACTTTATTTTATGGGTTTGGCGAACCACGAAATCCACGAAAATTGGAACCCCACGAACAATAGTACTTTCACAGTACTTAAAAGTAATATGTTGATGATATTTGGTATACAGGTTCATTTTGATAAGTACTTGACAGTCTGCTATATGATATTTGACCTTGACCTCAATTTCATAGACCAGTGCCAGGTTTAGTTTTTAACCGGGTTTCCCGTTCGGAAATCCAGTTATTGAAATGGTGATGTACGACGGTTGAGCGGTCGGGCGGGTGGCTGCTAGCGGCAGAGGAGAACGGGATATCTACCGAGTTTTGGCAATAGAAAAACCTTATCATAGTCGAATGCACCCATCTAGTGCTTTTGTGTGTAACCTGATTATTTGTAAGACCTGAAATTTTTATAAACTAAAGAGTGCCTCAAAACTCTCCCTATAGTTATTCAAGACCATTTATGTCATTTGCGCTATATCTTCTTTACATGTTGATTTTTGCCTTTTATCGGCATTAAATTGAAATGAGTTGTCAAAAATTTTAATGCTCATCTCAAGTCAACTGTAACTGACTGCTATTTCGGCATGGTTCTATGGAATGAAAACCTTCAGTATAATGATGTATAGTGCTTACTGAAAGTAAACAAATAACAAAAAAGTAGACAGAATATTATGGTCCAAAAATATTTCACTTCATGTGCAGCGGGGGATATAAAATCTTGGGAATCCGAAATATAGTGCCAGTTGTGTATGTGTGTGTGGGGGATGCAGTTGTGTAACTATAATTTGCTTTATCATTTAACCAATACTCGCAGTGATTTTATTTACAACATTTATCGAAATTACAAATCAGTTATGTAACATGTTGCAGTTTTGAGTTTTTATCATGCTGTGAATATATTAGCAATTATCGAAATCACAAATCAGTTAACGTGTTGAAGTTGTAAGTTTGAATCTGTCACGATCATGTATAATTCATTGCTGTTTTCTGATGATGCATATTTATCACTTATTATTCTTTACTTCCCTGTGTTTCTTGAAGTTTTAAGAAGGGGAAATAATACTCCGTAAATTTATCAAAGCATCTGAAGGACTGCTATATAGGTAGGAACCATTATGATTAATTTTGGCAGTCGTAAAAATGATGGGTATGAAAAAAAAATCAAGTTTTCAATACTTTATTTTTTAAGGCTTTTTAAAATAGTTTGGATAATGTTGAGTATTATTGTAGCTTAATTTCATCTGCATGTATCTTTCAGTTCATTGTGTTTTTGAAGAAGAGCAAAATATGTCCAAATTCATTAATTTAAAGTCTGGAAAAAAAAATCAAACAATGCAGGCAGTAATTAATTCTCCAGTCATCTCCGGAAAATGACAATCAGAAAAACCTTTTATGGCCTCCTAACAATCTAATAAAATTTAGATTTACCAATTGTTCCTTACACTCACTGCATGGACTTAACAACATCCCATTTTATTTGTACCAAACAGATCGCAGCTTCCAGAATTTTTGAAGCATTGAACTAAGGATAAAACCCGAGGATTTCGAAAAGTCATCAGAACAGAAAGTAAAATGGGATTGACGCTGGAATAGAGGGGAGAAGTATTCGGCACGAAATTTAGCCTTTATAACCCCTGAAGAGGCTACTGTATTTTTGAAAGCTAAATACAGAATCTATACACAACATGAATTGTTGCGTTTCTTAACACACTTTGTCACTACAATGGTTCACGATAAGGCTTTCCATATCATGATCTGACTAACTTGCATATTTAGGATGGTCCCCTATCCATCATCTGGAACTCCATGGCAAATTGTAGAAGAAGTCCCTGAAACCAATCCAGCTTCCATGGCAATCATATTAAAAAATAATAAAAGCGCAGAAAAAACAATCACATCCAACCCTCTAGTTTTGACCAACCTAACAAAAATTCAAAGACACGTAATAGTAGGTCGCTTTACAAACAGTTGAATCAATTCAAAAGCTGAACAGTTGAAATCGTTTGTCTTCATTGAATGGCAGAATAAAAGTTGCTTCAACTTTATTTAGTGAAGTCGTTTGCGAAAGTTTAATGATAGAATGATATATATATATTATTCTTGTCATGATTCTATATGGGGTTGACGAATGCAAAAATTTTGCTCATTAATATATATTTAATACTTTCATATTATGTTATTTTCAGATAAAATGATTAAACAGATTTTCATCTGTACTGTCCTGGTAATACACAGTGTGCTTGCGGACAACACATCATGTAAGGTTACATCACTTAAACATGAGAGACAATCAAAGTAAGTATTGCTGGTAGATTCCGAATACCGGAAGTTACTATGAATTTAGTTTCTGCAGATGGCCATTTCGACAAGTTATGTCTCTTCAGTGCAAGTCAAATTAAAGCATTTCGACGACAAAGAACAAAAAACACCTGTAACCAAAATTTAAACAACAATTAAAGCGTTGTTTCATTGCTTGGTTCTACCATGTATTTGTCTCATGTGCATGTCCCATATACTTTCAGTGTTTATTTAATTAATGGACTTGTGTTTGTCTCTCCAGCAGTGCTGAGTCCGTAAAAAAGATTCCCCCTGCGAGAGATATATACTCTCTATATATTTCATTTATGGTGTGCTTGTTCGTTGTTGAGAGAAGTTTTCATATAGATTTAAAATCTTGCTTTCAGATTTTTCCATTTAAATATTTTGTAATTCCCAGTTGTTGTTCCTACCGACTGTTTATAGTGCCCATATCTCACTATTTTGCAACGAGAAGTTTTCATACAATCGACTTAATGGGTGTTCTGTGTTTGTCTTTATGATTTTTTTTTTGTAATCGTCCTTTACTTTGGGACACTAATGCTTATGTCGGGCAACAAATGATAGTAATTGTAACAGCGCTTTACCAGTTAATGTTTGTTGACGATCCCACATCCATTACCAGAAAGGACATGGATATAGCGTTGTTCAACATTAAGCAATTCCACTCAAACCGGTGTTACGGACCATCTTGAACTTTAAATGAGGTATCTGAAAGTTTTCTTTACGACCTTAGCTTTTATTACTTGGTTCTTCATTGGTTGAAATTAAATTATGACATAAAATGATGTTAACATGTCCGATATTACAACTAGGATCATAACGGAGAGCAAATTGTATATTTTGGTTTGTAATTAAGAGTGCTTTGCAGCATATATTGTTTTAGAAAACTTTAGGTTTGCACACGATCTGTCAAATCTGTTCCTTCGTCCGTCCGTCAGTCTAACATATAAGTTTTTTTTAAATTGCAGGTAATGATCTAATATTGTGTATGTTAGCCTACATATGTACATAATATGTACCTCCATAAGTTACAGATCAAGTTTGAGTTTGGTTCTGATCCACTGATTTTTGACGGAGTTTTAGGCCTTGCACTTAGAAGATTTTAGTAAAGAGCAGTTCTCTGTACATTTTATCAAACCATTGCAGGTATTGATTTCAGATTCGGTATTGGAGTCTACCCCCATGATTTATAGATCAAGCTTCCGGACAACTGAATTTTGAAATTATTGGCCTTGGACTTGAAAAATTGTAGTAAAATAGCAGTTTTCCGCACTTTTATCTAAACCATTTGCAAGTACATTTGTATTGATTTAATATTTGATCTGCGAGAGTAAAAGATCAAGTTGGGCTTCTTTCCGGTCTACTGATATGGAGGTTACATTTCCCAACTTATTGGCAAATCAAGTGCCTGCAGTTGATGCAGTGACTACCTTGATAGAGCTCGGTTACTCACAAAAAGGGGTATGTAATCTATAAATTGAAGTCATCATTACAAAAGTTTTTCGGTTGACATCACAATATTATGGACCGCTATGGGATAACTGTTCCCTAAAAGACAAAAATAAATCACTCTTTACAGCTAATTTAAAAGTTGTTTTTCTTCTACTGGATTTGACTTTACTACCGGAGTTGACATGTTCAATACGGTAGATATCTAAAAACAAGCAGGAAATGCTTGCATGTACCCACCGGTGCACCTGATCTCACCCATGATTTTTATTTGGTCCGTATTTTCTTTTTCTGTGGCGTACTGGTATATTTTTTTATACTTGTTGCTTTCGATGTTGCCATTGTCCTTTGATTGTTCGTTTTTGGACTAACGGTTCGATTTTCACTTATTTTTTCGAAGTGAAGGGTCCTAAACTGGCAAAACTATTTGTCTTACTATTTTTGCTGGTTAAACAAAACCTTTTCCTACAGGTTGAGACTTCATTAACAATACGATCCACAAATTGTAGAAGTGAAAAAGCACATTTAAATCAACCAATTAATAGTAGTTCACATAACAGCTTACCACTTGTACAGTCTTTGAAAAATAATTAGAAGTAAATGCATGTGAAAGGAGTCATACTTCTTTCTATTGTTGAATAATTGCATAATTCTTTACGATGTTCATGTAAAAAAAGTTTGTAAAAGAAGGATATCTATGCTTAGTTACATAGTTTTAAAAATGAATGCATTAACATGAATATGAACAGTTGAAAACTAGGAGTATCTCCCTCATGCAAAGCTCTGTCCTTAGCTGATTTTGGCTTTACATTTAGATCATATTGGTTATTTGTTCTCTATCAGTTTTTAAACATCTTTGAGTTTCTGGTCTTCCAAATGTTTAGATTTTATCTGCACTGATGAGACATAAGTTGTCGAAATGCGCATATGCAGANAGTAAATTCACAGTAACTTCGGTATTTAGTTATTTGCATTTCTTTGGATTTCGATTTTTTTGTGGTCTTCGCTTCCCTTGTTCCTTCGGTATTCTACTGCCGTTGTTCCACAAGTTAGAACTCTAAATGTAATGCGTTGCACATGTTGAATTAGTCTTTGTTGAATGAAAAAAGAATAACAATGCTAACAATACCTATGCATTCTTTAAAACATGATTTTTTATTATTAGTTTACTCATATGCCTTTTTTCACAAATTGAGTTGCAAGCCTAGCATGTCTCATGTTTATATTTTGTATGTCCACTAAATTTCGCCGTTTCAGAAAATAAATATTTTGATTGGTCAAAAACGTAAATAACATAACGTCATTGGTTGAAAATCGACTGTTCATACACCAAAATTTCAAAGACAATCTCTGTACCCACAATTCCTCAGTTTCTGAAACGGCGAATTACATAATAATTATCTGTTTGGCAAGTCATCATGTTTCGTTTTCTATTGACTGCATGTAGCATGTTTTATGTATTTTAATTTGTAATTGTTGTGAAGCATTTCAGAGGTCATTCGTGATACCGATCTCCTAATATTTAAATTCTGGTAACTTGTTTTAAACTACGAAATATCTCCAAAGAATAAAGTTATGTCCTCAATTGATTTTGGCTATCATTATTTAGATTCTGATCTTTTGTAATATATCGGTTTTTATACAACGTTTTGTTTTTAGAGGCTTATGTCCTCGGAATTACCATCTTCAAGAGCAAATGGATGGTATCTCCTCTAGTTAGTTATTGCAGAAGGAGTTAACTCAAAAGATTGGGCAATTGCTGAAATCTTTTTTTTTTTTAGTTTTATCATCATATATTTTTACTTAATTATTATATGTAGTAATTTTGTTGCGTTTATATTTATTTTTGTTGTTTCAAATTAAGAATATGTGGTTTACTTGTAAGTCCTTGACTTGGCATTATATTGCACGAGATTAATAAGATAAGAATGGTCGCTGTCATTTTGGCGTCCTTCTGTTCTGACTGCATATGCATTAAAGATAAAGTTATTTAAGGGGTTACTCTGCATGCATAAAACATTTCATTGTTCAGAGATTTGAATAAGTTATAATTAATGAAATGACCAGTTTCATCTATTGTCAGCTATCATTTTTCTTCTCTTGATACTACCCTTTCAAAAAATTTGATGAAATCTTTTATATGACAACTTATTAAATGGTCTTTTAAATTTACTGCTCTACAGATCTTTTTTTGTAACAAAAGGCAATGATTTTGCTCCAATATGACATAGAACGATTTTTTATCCTGGACACGTGGCGAGATGTCTGAGATAATTAAGCACTGAATTTTTTGCTGAGAGTTTAAAAAAGCAAACAGTGTTTCTAAATACTATTCTTTTCTCGATATAAGTAACATCATTGGCAAGAAAATGAAAACTAAAAACTAAAATTTATGAGAAAAGGGATGATTTTACTTTGACTAATTCGACGACGTTCCTCTATATCTATCTTGAACGGGTATTACGAAGTATATTCCAACTGGAAAGATTAGCACGCGATATTTACTTTTGACGACTTGAATGAAGGTAACCTTACTATCACATTCCAAATTTTACAATAAGGTTGCAGATTAAATGAATTGTTTTTTTAAGTTCGATAGAAGATATAATCATTTGATATCCAAATAAGGCGTGACTCACGAACAGCTCATTACATTGGGCAATCAGTTTCATAAAACAATACAAGAAGGATACATTTAATTACTGTGGATAACCTCTAGCTTTACCCATAATTGAATCGCAACTCTACAAACTAGTTTCCAACTGAAGATAAATTGATTCATACTGAACACATCTGAAAAAAAAAAAACAGCTCACCATCCCAGCTGACCAATTTCATTACCTACCAAAATTCTATCAAACTGATTAAATAACATCAAAGTGATCAGTTGATTGATACAGAAAGAAAACTTGACAATAGAAATGGGTGATTCCTGGGGGTGGCATCAAACTTTTTTGGCTTTATTTTTTATTCTGAATACACATGATTGTGCTTTATTAACAAATATTATTAACTTATTTCTGAAAAGTGGTGAAACGTCGTTATGGCTCTTTCAAAAAAACAAAAAACAAAACTTAGTGAATTACACTGCAAAATGCCTGGTGGGTTTTTAAATTCCTGTAATTAATCCTTCCAAAAAATTGCTCCCTACATATTCAGAATAATGCAAATTAAGTTTTTAATGATAATAAAGAAATACAATCAGGTTCTATAAAACTAAGGTAAGTAAAATCTATTTTTTTTTAATGCTTCATGATTCATAAATAAAACTCTGATACATTCCCCAACTTTTCTCATCATTTTAATCTCTTTGAAGCAGTTTAATCAGTTTGATAGAATTTTCCTAGCAAATGAAACCCCTAAAGTGTGAAGACAAACTGTACTCAAAAATGACCTGCATACAAGTCAGTTTACCTGGAAACATAGATAATTACCTTTCGCTACTCCAATTGATCTAGAGGTAAAGTCAGAGGTTATCCGCAATAATAGAATTCCCGCAATGCGAAACATTTTTTGTGGGCATGGAGGCTGAAATTTCGGTATCTCACTGATGCTTCTTGTACATTTATACAGTATTTGTAGCTAGCTTATGCATAGCTGGGAACAACTGAATAATTGAAGATTTTCAGATAAACACTCATGTTTAATAGATATTACAAATATACTGTGAAATATAGAAAATTCTGAAAGGCTTCAAATTCCCTTTTCCTCAATTATTGGAACAAATTACTAAGTTTATTCCTTCTTTAGATGTTAAAACTGCATATTCAAATATATCTCATCATTTTTATAAATAAAATATTATTTATTTACAAAAACTAGCAAAAATATTTGTAGCATTAATTTTGGAGAGGGGAGACATTTCCGGTATTTTCATTCACATTGAACCATCCTTCTACATTTATTCAATGTTTTGATAGCTGCTAATGCATAACTTAAAGTAATTTAATCGCATAATGCAGATGCACACTTCAAATTTAAAAGACTGTTTTTAGATTTAAATTTGATCGAAAAAAAAGATACACAAGTGTTATTCAATTATGGCCTATCTGTTCATTGTAAATTGAATCAAATTATTTTGAAATTAATTTACCAGGATATGTGTCAAAGCTGAAGTACCGGGTATTTTTTCTTTTTTTTATGTTGTTGTTTTTTTCTTCTTTTTATTGAACAGTCAATTTTAGAAAATTCTAACATGCTGATGAACATTCGTAATTTTCAGTTTAAGTCTTCAAACGTATGCAAAAAATGCATATGATGAAATAATGATCAAGGATCTTAATCATCTCTATTTTTGCTGATCAAATGGACATGAAACTTACACGTACCATTTTGAGCATTTTCTTCAATTTCAAATTTTCAAAACTTGCCACTTTTGAGATTTGAAAAAACCACCTTTTTCGCCTTAAAAAATCATGAGTTTTACTTTTTTATAGAGTTGTTCAACCATTTGAGTGTCTAAGGCTTTGATTCACTAAAAATTGTTGAAAATTGTCACAGAAACAAACATACAGATGAGGGTACCCATTTTGTCATCGGAAACACCAAGAAACATAGACATCACATAAGTATGGGGAAAAAATAATAAAAATACAGATATAAATACATACGTATGAAAAACACGGACCCATAAAACAGGTTAAAATCATGTTAACATGCTTTATATTTAAGAAAGAGACATTGAAAGACTAAAGACGATTTTCAGAACCGGTAATATAAAGATGCACAATTTGTTCAATAGCCCATAAGTCTTACACAGTTTCATGGAAAGTATCATGTTTGCATGTTTTATATTTAAGGAAAATATTAAAAGACTTAAAATAACAATTTTCAGAATCCGAAATTGAGATTCATACAACGTTCGATAGACCATCAATATTTCACGATTTCAAGCAAAAACTTCTATATTCTCGTTAGTATTTTATATATAAGAGTGAAGGAACGTTTTATGGCTCTATCGAACGTACTAGGCATAGATATTGTAAAGAATGTGGGTTCTTTATAGAGCTTATACAATATGCTATAATTTAATACCTTATTTAAAAACTTTGAAGAAATCCGAAATTTTCCAAAACTGCTTATGATAGGTCAAAAAGTGAGCCCTGTTCCATCAGATTGTGTAGTTTAAGCTCATGCAAACATATTTTAATTTGAAGAAATGTAGGCGGACTTTTAAAAATTAATGGGGTTCGGAAGTGGGCTGGAGGTGCACGAGGTTATTCAAGCCCATGGAAATATACGCTGGCATTTCACTGATACTTCCATATAATGACGGTTTTGAGTTTTTTTTTGTCCTGTACTACGACAGTTTTTTTACCAGCAGATCAGCGGCAAGTACTCCTTGACCGAATTTTCTGAAAATGTTTCTATTTTATTTCAAGACAGGTGTCTTGGAATTAGGAGTCTACATGTATATGGTTTGATTCGTATGTTTATTATACTATTAAAAAGCGAGAGATAAAGGGGAGGTTTAGTAACCCATAAATCGGTTTAGCCCTACCATTAGCTTTTGCTAGCGCCGTAACCAAGTCTGCTTGAGTACTTACCATTAGGGAGGCATGGAGGGGACATGTGAATTTTTTTTCCTATCTCATGGCTACGACATACTAAGTCGTGTCCACGAGATAGCTATGTCGTGGCCACGAGATACTAAATCGTTCCCACGACATACTAAGTCGTGGCCACGACATAGCTATGTCGTGGCCACGAAATACTATCTCGTTCCCACGACATACTAAGTCGTGGCCACGAGATAGCTCCCACAACATACTAAGTCGTGGCCACTAGATACTTATACACTTAGAAACCTTCAAAAACGAGCTTTGCGCATACTCATAGCTATCTCGTGGCCACGACTTAGTATCTCGTGGCCACAACTTAGTATGTCGTGGGAACGACATAGCTATCTCGTGGCCACGACTTAGTAAGTCGTGGGAACGAGATACCTATCTCGTGGCCAGGACTTATTATGTCGTGGGAACGAGATAGTATCTCGTGGCCACGACATAGCTATGTCGTGGCCACGACTTAGTATCTCATGGCCACGACATAGCTATCTCGTGGCCACGACCTAGTATGTCGTGGCCACGAGATAGAAAAAAATCTCACATGTCCCCTCCATGCTTCCATAGTTAACGTTTGTCTTTTGTCTTTCATTTTTGTTTATCTAGTGTGTTGTTGATTGTTGCATGTAATTGTATTTTTGGTCATTGTAGTATTCCTCCTTTTTATACGCCTGTCGAAAAATGGACGTATTATGATATACGTATACCCTCCGTCTGTCTGTTTGACCGTCCGTCCATCCATTAATGTTTTGGTTTCCGGAGATTTTTTCTACAACCGCTTCACATATTGATTTCATATTTGGTATGTGAGTATATCCAGGTGAGATACAGATCAGTTATGAATTTGGTTCCGGTCCGTTGATTTTATAGAGAGTTATGGCCCTTGGACTTAGTGAAAATTTGAGAAATATAGGTTTCCGGAGTTTTTACTGTAACCGCTTGACATATTGATTTCATATTTGGTATATGAGTATACCTAGGTCAGATACAGTTCGAATTTGGTTCCGGTCGGGAGTTATGGCCTTGGATTTAGTGAAATTATAAAAAAATATAGGTTTCCGGAGTTTTTTCTGTAACCGCTAGACATATTGATTTTAATATTTGGTATGTGGGTATATCTAGGCGAAATACATATGAAGCTTGAATTTGGTTCCGGTCAGTTGATTTTGTACAGAGTTCTGGCCCTTTGACTTAGTGAAATTTTGAAAAATATAGGTTTCCGGAGTTTTTTTTCGGTAACCGCTTGACATATTGATTTCATATTTGGTATATGATTTTATCCAGGTGAGATACAGTTCATATATGAATTTGATTCCGGTCGGTTGATTTTGTACAGAGTTATGGCCCTTTGACCTTGTGAAATTTTGAAAATATATGTTCCCGGAGTTTTTTTACTTTAACCACTTGACGTATTAATTTCATGTTTGGCATGTAAGTATATCTAGGTGAGATATAGATCAACTTGGAATTTGGTTCTGGTTGGTTTATTTCGTACAGAGTTATGGCTCTTGGACTTAATTTTATATTTGTTAACTGTTTATTCTTAGTAAGGCACATATTCTGGTTGATTTTTTTTCAATCAAAATTTTGTAATGGTCCAACAATGCCATAAAGCTGGACTTGACAGTGGACGGGAGTATCATGCGCTCTTGGCTACTGCAGCAGTTTATTCATCCTCGCTAGCCAAGGGTTACGATCCGCTCCTCTCCTCTGAAGATGAGAGGAGCGAATCGTAATCCTTAGCTAGCGAAGGTTGCAGTTTATTCAAATTTGGTATGTTTTTATCGAGTGGAATTGTAACTTACAATAACTTTTTTTCAGTTGAAACAAAAGATAAAGAGACAACTCTGTGCGCAAGAAAATACCAAAATAATGTTAATTGACATGATTTGCTAAAGAAGATATAATTCCAAAGACAACTGCAATTTCAGTAGCAATATGTTAAAAGGTTTGAAATATATATATATGCATTTCATTCTTAATGGTTGAAAAAGTTGAAAAAAAACACCTTCTTACATTTTCAGTATTTCTCCTGTTCTTGAAAAGCACCAGGCACTGTTGCTGATGTTTCTTGGCTTTGGTGGTCTATCAATAAGTTTAGGAATCATTCATAATGCCATTCGAAAGTATGTCTACCATGATTCTCATAGCCTGGATACAGTGTTTGATGCTGGAGGTAAAGTGACTTTGGGTTTAACAGCTGTTACAGTTACGTCTCAGATGTTATGGCCGGCTGACTTTTTACAGAGTGCAACAATTATGAGCAAGGTGAGTATTGTAATTTCAAATAAAATCAGTAAAAATTACCATTGCATAGTGGTTTTTAAAAGATTTATGTCCTAATTCGGTTACTAGTTCTTGAACTTGAATCAGCTTATGTTTAATAGGTGTTGTAAAGACCGATATTTCGAATAGTTATATCATAAAAATCTATACTGTTTAATAGACTTTATTTCTTGTGATAATGTCATTTTTATAAAGTATATTGTATGAAGATAGAAAAAGGTAGGATTTAGTGATGGGTACATCTGCATTGTTCAATCTTGCGGCGTGTTATAATTATTGTCACCTCTTACAAAGTCGGGTCAGTGATATTGATATTATTCTAAGTATCTGCTGATTTTTATTCTTTCAATACGTTTTGTCCTAGCGATTATTTTAAATGGTTGAAAAAAAAATGATTTCAAAATTTGCATATAATTACACCACCATATGAAGTTATTCACAGTGCATAAAAATTTCAAAATATTAACAAAATTGAGGATGCAATGTCCAAGGAAATTCTTTGCGGAATTTATTTTTATTTTGTATAAATATGTTCATTATTATCAGACGAAGGAATTTATGCATATTAGATATTTCAAAATGGCCGTCATTTCCACGATGGCCGCCATTATGTACGTGAAATCTATCAACTCTAATTTCCACAATTTTAGTAACAGTGAAAATTTATTTTGTAATCCTACTTGTCGTGAAAATAAATAATTTAATTTTGATTGGAAGAATAATTTTTTTGTTGCAAATGCAAATAAATAATTTGATGTAACAATTGGTGAAAATAGATAATTTATTCCAGATGAACATGAAAAATTTCCAAGCCCCACACCTCGAAAATCAAATGGTTTTCCTGTAGACAATTGATAATCATGCAATATTTCAAGGTCAGTGGAGCATGATTGCGGGGGAGAGCAAAAACATAAAATGCAAAAAAAAAACTGATTGTACTGATGTTAATGCAAGTCAATACCAAATATTAATAGGCTACCATGACGGCTTGATATAAAACAGACGAAAATTTAAACTTAAACAGTTGTGAACGTCGTTAATAAATATTAACATTAGTGTTGTCTTTTTCGTATTTGTCGAAGGCTCGATAGACGAAAAAGTCAAATGCACAGTTACTGTTATATTTTAATTCATCGAAATTGTCGTGTCATCGAAATATGTTTATTGTTTGTTTTTGTCTGGAGATATTTATTTTGATTAATAATACAAGTTTTGTAATCAGTTCAATTTACTGGTAAAAAGGCATTCAATTTCAGATTTAAAAAACACAAGATCTACATTCAAAGTCCTGTAAAAATTGTAATTAAATGACATGAAGAGTTGAAATTTATTTGATTACAGACTGGCCTTGGCGGATCTTTGTTTTTCGGAGTAGCGATAGTTTTAGACATCCTTTTGTTTCCTCTGCTCTCCATAACACTGAAATCCAGAGCTCCTGGAGCAAAGACATTTCTACAGGTAAGGACGTGTCCGTTATAGGACAATTTCAGAACAACCTAGCAACAAGCCATATTCTTTTCCAAGATGCGTATTAAAACATTTGCGATACGTAAACCTGTAAAGTTCACATTTTCTTTTCATCCACATTTGACGAATTCAATAAATGCTTCTTTAATTTCTTCAATATACCTACCTCTCCAACCTATGGAGTGTACATTTTACAGTTGATTAGTTACTGTCGAGCATGTAGTTTAAAACACTGTCCCAAAAGTTGCTTAGTCAGGGATTTGTTCAGCCTTTGTTACTTTCATCTGGGACTAATTATTCCCAGCTTTCATCCCTTCAGAAATCCTATGGCCGTCACCATGACATCATTGACAGATATATGACTTGTCTGTATCCCGAATGAAAACGGACATTTTCAGCTAGATTTCACGTCTTCACGGATTTGACATAACCGGTTTTGACTCAACCCTGGACTCACTGATAGTGTGACGGGTGCCGCTAGCGGAGCAGGGCATGCTTACCCTTCCGGAGCACCTGGTTTTCATGGGAGTTCACACTGTGAGTGCCTTAGTTCTTAATGTTATCTTTTTATTTCCGTGCATCGTAGCTGTCTCACGTCCTTGTTTTGTCTTTGTTTTTCTCTGTTGTCGTTTTTGCCATTTCTTTGGACTTCGAGTTTTGTGGTCATCGCATCCCTTGTTCCTTCGGTATTCTACTGTCGTTGTTTTAGAGCAATGGATTTCAGATTTTTAGAATTAGCGTGTAATATTAACTTATTCCAATTTAAATTTACAATACTAATGTGCTACCATTTTCAAGAGTTACAAAGTAGTGTAAGTAGCCAAAATGTGCAAAATGTTATGGGAACTTAAAGCATATTGATAAGTTTATGTGTTAGAGTTGCAATTTAAAAAACATGGAGTTTTCACGTGATATTTAAGTTTTTCCCATGAGTTGAAATATTCCCACTGGAAGTAAAAGAAATACCATGGGAAATAACAGTCCTACTAGAATAATTTAAATCCAATGGGAAATAATTTTGGTTATTCACGCCACCTGGTATTTCTCAAAAATGGCGGCAAAACATTTGCAATCATAGGAATAGCAAATTTAAATTAGAATGAGTTTATTGTATTTTTATGCCCCGCCTACGATAGTAGGGGCATATAGTGTTCGGGTCTGTACGTCCGTCCGTCCGTTTGCCCGTCATAAGTCAGGTTTACCCTGCGGTTGAAGTTTTTTTATGTGAAGAATGTATGCTATTATCATGAAATTTTACATAAATACTAATTAGGTTGTAAATAAACAAAAATCATAATAAAAATTTACCCAAGCCATCAACTTCATGCTTCACTGATCATGGAAAAAAGTGGGATAGTATGAGGTTTACCCTCAGTTCTGTGAAGGATGCATGCTATTATCATGAGACTTTATATAAATACTAATTAGGGTATAATTAAACAAAAATCATAATCAAAATTTATCCTTGCCACCAGCTTCATGCTTCACTGATCATGGAAAAAGGGGATGGTTTGAGGTTTATCCATAGGTTTCTTTTCTGTGAAGGATGTAAACTATTATCATTAAACATCCATTAAATTAAATGCTCACAAGGTATAATTAAACAGAAATCATTAAAAAAAATATCCATGCAACCAACTTCATGCCTGATCACGAAATATAGCATTGTTCAAAATAGTTATGAGGCGGGGCATTGTGTCCGTTAGACACATATTCTTGTTTATGTGTGTGTGTGTGTGTGGATATTACCATTGATATAACAATTTTACCTAAAATAATGATAATTTAGGATTTTAGTTAACTCAGAATAATAGTCTTCTTTCAAGTAAGATGTTGATTAGGTTAGAAAATAATTGGATATGGAACAAAATATGCGTATTCATGTATTTCAGATTGTGCATGCCCGTTTTGGAAAATCGGCACATATTGTGTTTTGTTGTATTGCACTGATTGCTAATCTTTTGACTACCATGGCATTAATACTAGCAGCAAAAGCTGCCTTAGATGTACTGGCAAAAGACATTTCAGATGAGATGATATTGATTGTGTTGGCTTTCTTGTTTGGATCCTATTGCTTAATTGGTGGACTTGGAACCACATTCTACATTTCATATTTCAATACAGCCTTGACATTCATCAGTGTCCTTGTATTCGTTGTCAACGTGTCGTACTTAAAGACAGATGAAGTGGTATCCACAACAGATATGTATGAAGCCATGAAATGTCTTCAAGGGCCTGATGGAAACTATAAAAACTCTTTTTTGACATTTAGATCCCGAGGGGGAGCAATCTATGGCTTGGTGTTATTTCTGCTGTCTACATCAATAAGTTTTTGTGATCAAGCAAACTGGCAGAGTAGAATCGCGGCAAAACCAGCACAAGGAGTAGCCGGATTTTTCATTGCCGCATATCTTTGGTTTGCCATTCCGTTAACAATTACAATGACCACATCATCAGTTTACATGTCCATGAGTTACCAAAATGGCAGCCATCTTTTAAGTTCTTTTGATATAGATTCTGGTAATGTATAATGCACTTTATGTAAAGTGATTAAGATGCGTTTGACTTTCAGTAGTAATATTTTTTAATAGAGCACAGCCTCCTAAAAATGACTTTTTCATCTCTATCATCTAAAAACATGTTAAAAAAGGAAGAAATTCGATATTCAGATGTCTCAGACATTTTTGTAAGGCTATTTTGTGTTAAGTCTATGCAATCAAAAATGCCATATTTAATTGCCGTTTTTTTTGTAAGCGTAAAGGCATTGTTTGAAAATAGGTATGGAAGTGGGAAATTGATGTTTCACGGGAGACGTTAAAAAAGTTTCTTATTGATTCAGAGGAAAACAACCGTTAAAAAGTGAAATTGCAAATACGAATTATTGACACGTCAATATTAATTATATATTTATTTTCTTTTTATTCTACATATGTATACACCTTGAAACTGAATATTTTTGGCCCCATTCAAAGCTCTGGAAGCGTTTGTGTTGTGATTTCTGTACACAATGTATATGCAAAAGTTTGTTTGAAATTAACACACCGTTCACAATCGAATGGAAACCTTTTTTTTATTTTTGAGCATTTTGGAATAGCTTTAGACATGATGTATTGTTTACCGCTCTATCATTTGTTCAATCGTTTGATTTTTGCAGGATTTATAACCCCATATGTTATGGAAAACGTGATGGGAGAGACTGGAGCCTACATGTTGATTACCATGGTAACAATGGCTTTGATGTCTACAGGATCCGGAGAGGTTATGGCAATATCCTCTATTCTTGTGTATGACATTTATAAAGTGTACATCAATCCATTCAGGTAATGCAAAGAATGAGCCGAAACGAACTGTAATTTCTTCTATATAGGGTTATAGCCACTAGAAAATCTGTATCAATCCATTTGAATGATTATGCAGAAGAAACCTAGAATTTTCATTCGATTTAAGGCCTTTTCGACATAGTCAGAAATTAACTGAAGTTTCTTTTATTGATGGTCATAAATATAATCGTGGAAGGCAATGTCTGTTGTTAGAACTAGTAACATGATCTGTCAAAATTCCCTAAATGTTTATTGTACGAAAATATCTTAACCGTAGAGAGAAAGGTAATAATGTGTAAATTTCGCCCAAAATTTAGCCTTCTGTAAACTTTAAAAGGATGCTCTTTTTTTTTGAAATATATAGAAGAGATGTTTATAATTCACGAAGCGTTGTGATTCTCCATAAAGAATCTTTACAATGGTTACGGTTAGGCTCTCCGATTCAGGTCCCGGGCAATTAAAATTAAACGGAGAGCCCATGAACCTTATGCATCTACCACAACTTAACAATTACAAACAATATAACCTTCAATTTTGATTATGTATCCCTGTGTATTCCTGTACCCCGTGGTTGCACAAGTTTGAAAGAAATAGATTGAGCTTAAGGTTGCGAAATCTTACAAGACCTACTTACCCCCTCCCTTTCCACCCCCCCCCAAAATAAAGTGCTAAACGGCTTGAGCCATAGCTCATTTACGTTTCTACTGATAACTTACTTTGTTGTGCCGTTTTGAAATAAATTTTATTTCGTACAGTCTTGACTTCAAGGTTGTCGGTCGAACTATTTTGTCATTCAACTACAACAAAATACTTTTGGAATATTTTTTCACACTTCATCCCAATGCAAGAAAAGTGAGAACAAAATTGCGGCACAATCAACCCGTTTATAGTAATGACAAAGAATGTGGAAATATACCCAGACTTCTCTGATTTAACGAACAACAACTTGGCTCAACACTTTTGGCAAGCTATTCTTTTTCAACTTAATTTTTTTTTAGATTGAAACTGCACTTGTTTCTGTTTTCTTTTTTTTTAATTATTTTTTCAATTTTTATAATGTTGATATCCTAACATTTAAAATTTGAAAGAGACTCGTGAGGGTAGCGATAAGAAATCATTAAAAAAATCCTAAAGAGAAAGACAAACATGTTGTACGAGATTATGACTAGAGATCTTTTAACAATCGTCTAATTTGTTTTCGATTCTTATGAAAAGTATCCTGGCATGTTGATTGCTCTACAAATTTCGACAATTGCCGGAGCGTTTTGGTCCTAGGGGTTTTTATTTTAAACTACATGTATAAGACCTGCACCTTAACTATGTTTAAATAGATTATATCTACCATCAGACTGTCAAAGCGAACTTCTGAAAAAATATCATTAGAGTAGATTTTAATGCACATTAGAAACATAATATCAGGCGAAATCGATTTTTTATGCCCTCGGATCGAGGATCGGGGGGCATATTGTTTTTGTCCTGTCTGTCTGTCTGTCTGTCTGTCTGTTTGTCCGAAACTTTAACCTTGGCTATAACTTTTGAACTATATAAGGTAGACTTTTGATACTTGGCAAGTGTATAGGTCTAGTCAAGAGGAACATAAATATGCAAAAAAAATTAGGTCAAAGGTCAAAGGTCAAGGTCATAGGGATCAAAAAGGGGTAAAATTGGGAATCTGGGGGCATATGTAGTGTTTCACAAACACATCTTGTTAAAAATTTATTTTTGTTTTGCAACCATATTATCCGAAAACTCCTACAGTACACCTGCATATTTTGATAACCATGAAAAAGAAAGGAAATGGGGTAAATGACAAGGAGACAACATCCCATATCCAGGTTAAAACGACCAAAAACAAAACATCTAGGGGTCACCATATGGTCTTCAACACAGTGAGGAACCTCACACCATAAAGTAAGCCTTAAATGGCCCCGAAAAGGTAAAAAAGTGAATAAATCAATGGAAACAAATATACATCCGAAACATCTATAACAAAATAAGTGTACTTTTAATTCATAAAGCTGATAATAAAGATAAGCATTGGAAGGATATGGAGTAAATAAACATGAGACAAAGTCTCGGCAAATTCATACTAAAACAATCAGTGGAACAACGTTATTATTGTTGTTCTTCATCTTGAAGTAACATTGTTGGCATCCCTATGACAATGTTAGGAAAATATTAACTACGGAAAAGAACATGATAAAAGATAAAAATAATATGACACCTTTAACGCAAAGTGCAGAACTTGTGTCAACTATATAAACTTTATCATTAAACTCGTTACGAAGGAAAACGTCCATAAAAAATGAAATGGAAAACGATTTCAGTTTGCTGTCGAATTTTAAATATTCTATTCTATCTGAAAACGTAGATAGCTTAACTCCTGTTTTTAAGATTGAATTACTTGTATTTCGATTGTTAGGAAACAGTATTTTGACAACTTACTTATTTCAACAGTAATCCTAAAGCAAATACTGTGAATTTACTTTTGTTCATGAGGTCCCAATTGCCTTGGTTTCGGGGTTCGCTAAAACAACGAAATTAAGTTCCCAACAAAATGCATATTTTCCCTAGACATTTAATGCATGAAATTTATACCAATAAATTTAGGAAACCACGAATTTAAGTTCGTCCGCAGTATCTAAAAATCTTCTCATTTTAATCATTGATCGATTCTGAACATTTTATATAATATATATATATAACAACGACGGTAGAATACCAAGGGAACTAGGTGTGTGGTTATTACAAAACCCAAAGTCAACAGACATGGTAAAGACGAGAACACAGAAAATCAAAGTTGAAACAGACATGGTAAAGACGAGAACACAGAAAATCAAAGTCAACAGACATGGTAAAGACGAGAACACAGATAATCAAAGTCATCAGACATGGTAGAGACGAGAACACAGAAAATCAAAGTCAACAGACATGGTAAAGACGAGAACACAGAAAATCAAAGTCAACAGACATGGTAAAGACGAGAACACAGAAAAACAAAGACAAGAAAGCAAGGCATGGAAATAAAAACATAACATTCAAAACTAAGGCACTGCAAGAGTGAAACAATCCTTACTGTATGATTTAGGTATAGTACGTTCCGATATGTATCGGGTTATTGGGCCAACATCGAAGTTAAATTTCGACCAGTACACAGTAATTTTATTCAAATATATATGATATGACCATGTGATAATGTAGAAGGATGAATGAAAGTGATTCATATAATTATTCTTTACTAAATATTTCTCTGTTATTGTACCATTTACAACGCCCTCAAAATTTATTCGATCAAAACGACCATATTATTGTTACTCCTTACATATAATTTCAATTTCAGGAAGGACAACAAGATTACAAACTGCATTTTATGTGGAAAGACAAAAACACATTATGCAGCAAGCAATTATAAAAACAACGAAATATGTAAGTGTGTTTCTGCTCTGAAGTGTAATGCATGCGACGAAGATGTGAGAATACGACTTAAACAAGAACAATATGGACACTCCTACCAATGTATTATACATGGAGGGTAGGTTTCGACAGGTATTGAAGACAACCAATTTTTTGTAACTATTTGTTTTTGATAAATTCTAAAATTTTGAGCTTGTAACTTCGTTTAATATAACGCGAAACTTGTCTTTTTTTCTCAACAGTTAGCTAAATCTGCACGCAACCTTATATCATAACGGGCTGGCTTTGGTTAAAATGCCGAGAGAGATTCTACTCCATTTACAATGTTTAGCTTTTTACTGAAATTTATGGCAAAGTACAATATGGCGTAAAATATAGGTCACAGTCAGCATCCGAAGCATGCATTGTTTTTGTCATCCCAAAATACAGTATACATATTACTCAAATTTATTGAACAGGTTGGGCGTGGCTTAATTTTCTCTGTCTTGTAGGTAAGGTTAAAACGAATAATCCCGATATAATTGACCTGTGACCAGTCAGCTAAATGAAATAGAGTAATACCAGATGAATATGGTTGATGTGGGACATGTTAGTAACCGGGAATAGACTTAAACCATTCCACCTAACCAAGTCGCTCATGCGTAAATGTAAGTCACAGACAGCATCCAAAGCATGCATATTTGTTTTCATCCCAAAATGCATCATACGTACTAATATGATTGATCTGAAACATGTAGGTAACCGGGAATGGATTTTAACCATTCTTCTTCACCGGACGCCGACGAGGACGCTGACGCTGACGCTAGGGGTATCACATAAGACCCATCAATTCGTGAGATGAGCTAAAAATATGTCTTCACATTCGGTAGGGAATTTTGATTTCATATTCTCGCTAAAGCTGTCGTGTGAAGAAATACTTTAACCCAATCCTATTTAAAGAAGAATCCATATAAATATATATCACCAAACTCCTTATACAGAATTTCACTCAAAGTTCCATAACAAAATCTAAGGCATGTCAGAAAATGCACATTTCTTCACCTTGTGCAAACAAACAGTAGCGTTATAATTTACCATTAAAATTAGATGCAAAACATATAATATGTTAATCACCAATTCTGAATTTACCAGTAACTTAACTGATAAAACATATACTACACAATCATATGACCTTCTAGATTGTTCTACCGAAAATGTCCTTTACGGTATTGAATGTACATTATGCGGGCATTTGTATGTTGGTGAAACTAAAAAGTCTTTGCGATCACGTATAAATGGATATCGTTAACTATAAGGTTCTTCATAATCATTTCGGTCAGCCTGATCATGATCATTGCCTAAACATGCGAGTTCGTATAATTTAAAAGATTTACCACCAGAGAACAGTCCAAATCTAAGTATACCTTACCGCATCGGAAGAGCACCATTTTGGATAAAAGACCTAGGTACTGCAATGCCTTTTGGTTGTAGAAATAATATCAAAGGAATACGAAATTTAACCACTCCTGGATGCAGTGATGAACTTATTCAATTACAGCCAAAGATCTACACGAGGCCATGGTCATAAACATTATAAATTCAGAACATCTGTTGGTGGATCATCGTGTTCTAATGACTCCATCTACAAATCTGTGCGTGGGTTGTTCAATGACCTGCTAAACAGTTTGTGTTCACCTTTGGGTGTTCATCATGTCCGTACATCACTGTTTTCTCCCCGAGTTAACGTTTTGAAAAACTTACGAGATTTTGGACTCCAGATAGGAGACGTAGATATTTTGACTTCAGAATACAAACTGGGCAGTATCATTGCTGACGTAGCGTTTTTCCGTCTATTCAAACATTTTTTTAACTTGAAAAGGGCATTGCAGGACCTAGACATTGAGAATTATATGAAATCTCCTCTGACTGGTCCCTCTCTCCTTTCGTCTACAATACCGGCATGTCATCACCGGCGATCTCAAGATCATTGAAAACGAATTTCTACGGCAGGTGGTCTCGAATTGTTTGAAATTACTAGAACCACGGCGTATTGATTGGAATTTAAATTTCAGAGCGTGGGTTAAGAAAGAGACAGCCGAAGAACCAGAACTGGAGTCCTTGTCAGATTGGGTAAGATCCATTCGATCTTTAGTGCGTGTCGTGATAACAAACTACGCAGATGTGTGAACAATCGACCTAAGTCTGTATTTAAAGATCATGAAGCCAGTAAGTGCGTCTCTACATTACATGGCAAATATGTTGTTGTACCTGCAGACAAAGCTTCTTATAACATCGTAAAGCACATGCACATTATTAAAACTGCCTCATCAAAAAACTAGGCATTGACCACAATGCACCAGGTAGTGCTAAATACAAAGGAGTTTCATTTGACAAAGATGAAACCCTTTCCAATCAATACCCATACTGAAAATTACAATCAAGACCTGCCATACCTATACTCGGTACCAAAATTACACAAAAATCCATATAAGGAGAGATACATCGCAGGATCTTCATCTTGCTCAACTACTGAATTGTCCATTGAACTAAGATTTTGTCTGCAGTCAAAAAAATCACATGTGGACACTTAAAAATTCGAAAGATTTATTGGAAAATCTTAAATCCCGTTCATTTTTTCTAATACATCCTCTCCAAACATTTGATTTTCCAATCTTTATACGACACTTCCGCACGATAAACTAAAATCACGAATCAAAAGTATCATTCAAAAAGTCTTTGCCGATTCAAAAAAAATTGTTGTATTAGGTTATAAATCCAAATTTTTTTTTCAAAAACCAATTTAAAGGAAAAGTATGCTACGATGAAAAGCAGGTGTGCAGTATGCTTGATTTGTAATTGATAATATATTTGTCACATTTGGAGGTGCTATATATCAACAGAAAGTTGGCATACCAATAGGAACAAATTGTGCACTCTACTCGCAACCCTGTTTTTAAATTCTTACGAGACTGAATTTCTTCAGAGACTCGTAAAAGAGCATAAGATAAAAGATGCTAGATCCTTCAATCTCACTTATAGATATATTGAAGATGTTCTTTCCATCACTAATACATCTTTGCTAAATGGATCCCATTAATATATCCGCCAGAACTAGAGATAAAGGAAATGGCAGAAACCACCAGATCTACATCTTTTTGGACTTACATCTCGAATTTGACGAAAGTTATCTCAATACTACAATTTACCACAGAAGGGACGATTTTAATTTCAAAATTATCAAATTCCCTGGACAGTAATATTCTAGCTTCTCCTGCTTACGGAGTGTATATTTCACAGCTGATTTGTTACGCGAGAGCTAGCACAAATTATACAGACTTTTTCATTAGACACAATTATCTTCGTGACCGCCTTCTTAAACAAGGCTTCAAAAATTTCCGTCTCATACGATCATCAAAAAGTTCTTTGAAACATATCAGTCCATCGTGGAAAAAAAATAGAAGTTTCGGTCCGAACTCTGATTCAAGATTCTTTCTTTACTTAGTACTGGGATGACCATTTCTTTGAACTGTTTACGACCCTTCATTGGCAATTGCTGTTGAGTTGCTACCGGACACTACCACAATTAAAGGGGAGGTTTGGCTAGCCATAAAACCGATTTCACCCACCATTTCTTTTGAAATGCCTTTACAAAGTCAGGACCATTGCAGTCGACAATTTTGCCGGTGGTTTCCACCTGATTTGTCTTTTTATATTATCTCAGGAACTTCGGCTCTTGACCACTTCGTTCGGTAATTTTGTTATTACCCCCATTATCAGACTTTCTATGATAAAATATAGATTATAAAACTATATCGAGTGAGATACAACATTTCTCCACTCTACATTGGAAAATTTACAAATGAGTAATAAAACACTCGGTAAATTCGCGTTTTTAAATCTTAAAGTGTAAGTATCTCGAGTGGATAAATGTTGTATCTCAAGAGCTATAGTGAAATATGTTTCTCTCACAATTCTTAAGTTTACACTTGACGTAGTTATGATCCCTTCTCTGCTTGTCCGAAATAAATGTGTTTTTCTTTATCGTGACTTCATCAGGAATGATTGCAGATCTCGGTTTCTCTTATCTGTACCCTATTTGCACGTTCCTTGATCGGTTGGAGAAATACATTTTACTCTACAGAGAGGTAGTCGTCGGTCAGAGATTGCTTGACATCAATTATGACGTCGAATATGTTTGCCGTCTTTAAACTCTCCAGTGTTACGACATGAAAATGACGACAATGTAAACTATAAACATTTGTTATAAACTTATAAAGAATCGTCTTTATGATTACTCTGTTTCGTGTTTCGTCTCAAATCTTGTTTATTTTTAGATACCGACGCTATGAAGACGAACTGTTACATTACAAAAGTTGGTGCATGATATGGGTTACTATAGCTATTATTCCGTATGGATTGGTTATCATTAACAGTGGCGTAAATTTGAATTGGGCAGTTTTTTGTCTCCAAGGATTGCTAAGTACTTTCCTGTGTCCTTTACTGATGACAATTTTGTGGCCAAAATGTACAGCTCAGGGTGTTATTTCAGGTAATGTAACAACTTTATTATAATGGTTACGCTTCAAACGCATAATTCCAAAAACTTATTTGCAATGTAAAATACCTTAACAAGTTACATAGCAAAGAAACAATAACCTTTCAGATACAGGGTATTGGTAGCCCTATCAATGACTCCGCTGTTACCATAGGGGAATATGTTTGATCAAATACAAACGGATCATACTCGCTCCTTACCACGGTACGACGGTGTTTTCACTTAAACAGATTAATAACAAAATCTCATGGAAATGAATGATAGTGTCTATCTTCCTAAAAGGACACATAAAGAAGAAATTTGTTCATTTAAACATATAGAATTGAAATACTAGTACTGTAAACCGGGAATTTTCGCGCCGTATTTATGTCGCGGTGAATTAACAGGATTTTAGTTAGCACAGTTTTGAATTCGCGCTGCCAAATTTTTGACTATTGACTTTAATAATAGACAATAATATTTGAGTCGTTTTATTTTGCTTTTCTATTCCAAACGTGAAAATCACGAAATTAAAACTGCTGCGAAAATTACCCGGTTAACAGTATATGGATCATATGGTTCTCATAGTCATTTTGGTATTGTCTCTTTAATATTGAATGTTTGATAAAACCAGATTTGCATTAAGTTGTTCATTTGAAAATTGGGTAAAGTATTAAATAAACCATCAACCTTTGTTACTTTTATAAGGACCTCTAGACTGTTGTAATATGTCCATATTGAAAGAATATATATCTAATGCATTAAAATGATGATATCTGTACTGGTTAGAAAATTGGAAATGAGTATTGATATTTGCTCAGCGTCAATATCCTTCAAATTTTTCTGAAATTATCAGATAACATCATGGGATATGTTTAACTTTTTTCTCTAATGATATGTGAAGTTTAAATCGGTTCTTACCCGTTACATTAATTTTCATATCCAACCTATATAGCTACCACAATAGAGATTCATGTTCGACAACTCTCTGCAATAAAAACTTTAATTTTAGTTTAAATGAAAAGTTTTCTGTGAATGAGAAGAATTCATAAAAACAAGATACCATATCTTAGACTTGAATTTTTTATGTGTCTAAATCTCTCCTTTCCACTTGAGCTAATTCAGAATAGGCTTTTTATCGTTTATTTTGTTTCGAGCTGTTTGAGAAAAACCGTGTTTTTCACTTTACTTGATATTTGTTGACACCCTGTTGAGCCCTTAAGTGTAATCCTTACCTTAATTGTAATCCGATTACACTTAAGGTTAAGGACCACCCTTAAATGTAATCCCGGTTACATTTACGGTTGCAGGACCTCCCTTAATTGTAACCGATTACAATTAAGGGAGATAGTGTACATATACCTGCAGTACCTACTGTAATTGTAATCCCTTACAATTTGCAGCGCATATTAGATAAGAAAACGTGCTCCGCCATAGCATGATTTTGGGTCATATTTGTTTTAAATAGCCATCTTTACCATGGAAACAAAAAAGTGCTCAGAATTGTTTCAAAATATAAAAAAGAAATGTAAAAATTGTTATAAAGCTTTCAATTCCCTAAAACGGAAAAGTAGACAGAACTGTATGAAAATGATAGAAATTCTGATTTTTAAACAATATTTTTAATCAGACTCAAGCTAGCAACCAATATCTAGCGACGAATTTTCTAGCGACCAATTTTGTGGTTTATCTAAAAACCAAAAATTAAAGGCATACCGAGAAGAACCTAAATGCATATTATTTCAAGCGACCAATTTTTATTATTTTTTTTTTATTCTAGAAATACAAAATTGCTAGCGTTTTCATGGGGATAAATCAAGCAGCAATGAATCGCTTGAAAATGTACAGACAGGATACTATTCTGAGGGTTAAAATTTTCCTTATGACAACCGTTGCAATGGAATCGAAAAATGAGGGACGTAAGGATCTTTTTCGGGACTCCGTGATTAGTTGTTTTATTCAACGGGCTGATTCGGGATTAACCCGTAACAATACTCATGATAAACGGAATAAAAATCTTCATTTTTCGGGATCAGGATTAAGTCATTTATTTACTGGGAAAATCGGGATTTTGTCACTATTTTCACGTGAATCAATGGAATTCATGAAGTCTTGCTGAATATTAAACAACGCTACATCCATGTGAGATCAAATCACCTCCTTCCCCCCTGGGAAGATAAAAACACTACACTCAGGATAAACATTTACAGGAAAGGTGACCAGGATGGGTCGTCTTATGTTAGCTCGAATCACAAAATCACTATCTGCATGCGACTCCCTCCGACTTACTCCTTCAATCTAAGAACAATCAGACAGCAACAAAATAAATACTTTCTTTTATCGGGTCAGACTGTTTCTCATCTATTCTGGGATTTGTACGGAAATATCTTGCCAAATCCTGCAGAGAGTTACTGTTGTTCAATATTGAGAACAATGCGACATCTTTACAAATCTTTTAAATGCTGTTTTGTCAGAGACATAAATTCCAGAGATTCGAAGCTACGGGAAGTATCGTGATATATCGTGTCTAACCCGACGCTATCAATATTGGCGCAAAATTCAAATCGTATCAGACTAGAATTCACATATTATCTCACTATTTCCACGTATCGCCAATGAACTGAATATATTTGTATATCTCAGAAACTTGCCAAAACGGATCACAAAGCGGATTTTTTTTACTGATGAAGTCGTTTTATGTGCTTCCCAATGACTACAAATTCACAGCAAGTGTGGACCCAAATAGTTGTCTCGCCCGTTGGCACATGGATTGGTGGGAAATTGTTAGACAAATTGCAAAGGAATTGAAGGAATATACTACAAAAATTAACCTAAATTACACCAATTTCAGTTATCAAGAAATGTATCTGATCAGAGAAACTTAAAGTGTTTGATCATTAGACTGAAATTGAGGTCAAAGGCAAAAGTCTTATACCAGATTGACATAAACTACACAAACCATGTGACATACAAACTATTATTGATCTACCACTAATAAATGTCGAGAAATGGATCTAATCTTAAGAAAATTAACATGGTCACTAAACCTTCATTTAACAGCTCAAGGGCAGAAATCACACGCTAAACTGACATGTACTACTTAAGACCAACCTTCATACCTAATATTATTGACCTAGCACTTGTATTAATTGAGAAATTGATCAAATCAGAGAAGGTTAACCTGGTCACTAGACCGTGAAATTGAGTTCAAGGACTAATGTCATATGCCAAACTGTTGTTGATCTAATTAGATCTAATCAGAAAAACTTAACATGGTCAGTAGACTGTGAAGGTACTACACATGACCGAGCTACAGACCTACCACTAATAGTTGTTGAGAAATGGATAAAATCAGCGAAATTTAACCTGGTCACTAGACCATGAAATCGAGGTCAAGGACAAAAGTCATTCAACAGACTCACATGAAATACCCAAGACCAACCTACATACCACATATCATTGACCTACCACCTTTGGTTATTGAGGAATGGATGTATTCTGAACCTGGTCACTAGACCCTGAAATTAAAGTCAAGGTCACATAATTTTGTATCCATCAGGTAGCACTTAATAAGTACTGCCACTGTACCAAATAAGATGTTCCTACATAAAAGGGTTTTCAATCTATCCTATATTTAGTAAAAGTTAACGACGCCACCGCCGTCGCCATACCTTGCACGAATATGTCCCACTTTCGGCGACATTTTTTTTGTCGCGGAAGAGACAAATACAGTACGGCGAATGACGCTTCTCGCTACAATCTCATGACATCATGTAGCCAAGGTATGGAAAATGACTTTCCATACGATATACTAGGAGCGTTTTTCTCTGCATGGTTTTGTATAATCCTTTTACCGTTCAAGACGTAGTTTTATAAGTAGTGGTCTACCTGCATTGGCTCTTTATCTTTTTGAATTGGTTGATTTAGGTCAGGTAACGGGATAGTGAAAAAGGGTTATAGTTGTTATTTATACATTTACGGTAAGTATTACATTTAAGGGGTGATGTTGAACCTGCGTTCACTCCCGGTTTTTTGTGGAGTCGGTGATTTTCATCTTGTTTTATTAGTTTGCGCTTCGTGTGTCTGTCATTATTACTAGGTCTATTCGTGTCTTTGTCAATCGACTATCCGTTTTGGCTGACAATTTGGTTTTCTCTCGAGTTATTTAGATACTGTTGAACGTCTACTTAGCAATATTTTATCTATATCAAGACGGGAACAAATTTGGAAATAAATAATCAATTGGGGTTGGGGAACAGGAATTTATATAGCCACAAACAAGTAGGGCGACATCGAAACTTGCAACCGATCACCTACGGACCACTCAAAAGAGTTTGCATGGCTTGCTGCAGGGGTTCTATAACGTGTAGGTAGCATGGCATCTGTACCAAAACGAGGACCTGAGTTTGCGTTCCATCCGAAAGATGGGTTAGGTATTCATTCATCCCGCATAACCATGAACAGCCCTGTTTTGGAGGGTCATACTGAAAATTTCGGACACACTATTTTAGGGAACAATATTCAACGTGAGCAACTTTAAACAGAAACAGCCATTTATCTTGCTACTTTTAACTTTCTAATTTATTTCAATGTTAAACAATGTTCTACCTAAATGGCAAATCATGAAAATTGTGCAATTGTTTTATTAAAAAGACTTCAAGTGCATCATTTACATTTTGTAGCTATGTCAATTTATTTTTTTGTTTTCGATGTGTCCTTTGTCTGCCTTAGATGTACCATAGCATTGCGAAGTCAATGAATTATTTTTATGAATATTCATTTGGTTTGTTGCTTTGGTATTCGTATGAGATTTTGCTTCAGTTATTTTCAGTAGTTACAAATGTACTTTTTAGATGAAGTTCATAGTTACGTTAACTACATGTATGTTCCAACTTGGTGGTCATAACTTTTTGACAAATCTTATCAATCTAGGTAAATCTCAGTAAAATAAATATTCTATCTCAGAGGACAAGTCAAAATGACCTGCCATAATCTAAAGTTTGGTCTATATCAGTCAATTGATTTCAGAGGAGATAGTCAAAAATCACTTGCCCATAATTCCAGATTTCCGATAGTAATTCTAAGCACTTTTTCTCCGCCCTTTTTTTTCCATGGTAACGAGGGCTCCTTAAAACATATATGACTTATAATCACGTTTTCTAATCCTATATGTGCTGCAAATTATAAGCTAATTCCGAGGGATTACAATTACGGTAGGTACTGTAGGCATATGTACACTATCTCCCTTAATTGCATTCGGTTACAATTAAGGGAGGTCCTGCAACCGTAAATGTAACCGGGATTACATTAAAGGGTGGTCCTTAACCTTAAGTGTAATCGGATTACATTTAAGGTAAGGATTACATTTAAGGGCTCAACACACCCCATTCGCCACCTACTAGCAAATCGATGGATTATTAAGTAACCGATTTTTCTACCAAGTTTCATGAGTATTTAGAACCGAATCAATAAATCTGTCCTCACCGTCAGTTTGTGACGTGTATATCTTTTGTCAGCTATTGTGTAAAAGAAAACACAATGTCATCAAATGTAGAATGAAACAGACAAAATATTGTGTACATTCATACACAGTGTAGAATTTTGTCATCTTTTTACAAAGGAACCGTCAATCATTGATATAGAAGCAAACAATGAATCAGCCACAACATAGTAATTTTAAAAGCAAGCCTCGCAATTAAAATTTTAAAATTTTACAAGCTCTAGTGGATAAAATATGGAAATGAACGGGAGCTTGTGGTGTAATCTATATTCAACAGATATAAGTTAAATTTAAAGTTGGTTGGATATTTCTAATTAAGTCAAACACAACAAGGCGTTTTTTGTAAAAAATGAAGTTTCAATAAAGCAGTTTAAAAACAACAATAACAAAAAAAACTAGATTTGCAATTGGAAGCAATAGCCGATGTCACCCAGACCCCCAATTCGATGATTCCATCTTATTCGCAGCCTGAAAATCTACCCAGAAATCAATTTTCGTTGAAATCGGACAATGTTGAAATTTTGACGTATTTTGGCGGCCATCTTGGAAATGGCGGCCATTTTGAAAATTTTAAATGCCGAACATAAAACTTTGGATGGTGGTCCAACTTCATGCAAAGTTTCAAAAAATTTCATCAAGCAATTTCAAAATAATCGCTCGGACAAAAATATGTGGAATAATGATAATAATAATAATAAGAATAAGAATAATAATAATAATAATCAGAAGAAACGTAGAATAACAACATGTCACCCCGACTCGTCTGGGGTGACATAAAAAAAAACAAAAAAAAAACACATTACAATGTCAAGTTTGTTTTGAAGATAATTGGTTCATAGTTTCATAGTATTCCTGTACATTACATGTATGTCTTTAATATTGTCTTCTGTCTAGGTAATGTGTACTACACGTATTAGACCAAATCATTCTTGTCAAACTGCACTAATTAACATTGTAGAGAAATGGCTACATGATATGAATAATGGTAATATCAATTTGTCTGTACTAATTGATTTTAAAAAGGCTTTTGATACAGTTGATCATGATATATTATGTAAAAAAATGATTATATATGGTTTCAGTGATGTAACTGCTTTATTTTAAACATCTTATCTCAAGGACAGAACTCAACAAGTACAAATAGGTAATACTTGTTCAAACAAAATGCCTGTAAAATATGGTGTTCCTCAAGGCTCCGTACTAGGCCCTCTACTGTTTATTTTATATATTAATGACCTTCCTTTATATACAAAAAATTGCAATCTTGATTTGTATGCTGATGACTCAACATTGCATCTATCTGGAAAATGCGTTCATACCCTACAATCTTTGGTGCAAGAGGATCTGCTTTGTGTTGAAGAATGGTGTAGTGACAATAATATGTTTATTAACACAAGTAAAACTAAATACATGATCATAGGAACCAGTCAAAAAGTTATGCCATATTATAATGAAAGTGTTCTAACTATTGATAATGAAACAATACAGATTTCTACTTGTATAAAAAATTTTGGGAATCAAAATTGACCCTTCTTTAACATGGTCCCATCAAATTGACACGTTATGTGCTAAAATCTCATCCCGACTTTATCTTCTTTTAAAAATAAAGAAATTTTTAAATCTAGATGCAAGAAAAATGTCCTACAATGGGTATATACTACCTTTAATAGATTATTGCTGCATAACTTGGAGTGGTTGTAATAATGAAGAATTAAATAGAGTTTTGAAACTACAGAAAAGGACAGCTAGAGTAATAATGGACACAGACCCATTTGCTCCTTCAAAGCCTCTTTTCAGTTAGCTTGAGTGGCTGACTGTTGACCAAAGAATCAAGTAGCACAAATACATACTTGCATACAAATGTATAAAAAATGATGCACCAACCTATCTTGTTGATAAATTCAATTATATCTCAGAAAATAATCTTTGTTCTCTTCGAAATGTTATGCAAGGCAATCTTTCTATTCCAAAACCAAAATTAGAATTGTTTAAAAAATCCTTCATGTTTTCAGGACCATCCTTGTGGAATGATCTGCCAAAATCTATTCGTGATGCACCTAATATTCATTCCTTTAAGTGCAAAATTAAAGACTACTTGTTGAGTTCTGGGTCTGAAAAATTATAGTTTCTATATTGTATACTAGACTTTGTATTGTTAAATGTATATTATTGTTTATTTGTTATTATTTTTAACTTGTGAGGGCCTCAGGGAAGAGAACTTGTATTGCTAACTCTGTAACCCTCTTGAAATAAAGAATATTATTATCATTATTATTAGGGCCCCGCCACTATGTGGCGGACGCCCTATAGTAATCACTCTGTCCGTCCGTCCGTCTGTCCGTCCGTGCGTCCGTCCGTAACAAAGTTGTGTCCGGGCTATAACTTTTTTGTCTTTTGAGATAGGCTTTTGATATTTTGCATGTAGATAGATCACTTCAAGATGATGTGTCATGAACAATGATTGGTGACCTTTAACCTTGACCTTTGTCGTCAAGGGCAGATTTTGGCTTTTCTAATGACAAGTCGTGTCCGACCTATAACTTTTTTGTCTTTTGAGATAGGCTTTCGATATTTTGCGTGTAGATAGATCACTTCAAGACGATGTGTCATGAACAATGATTGGTGACCTTTGACCTTGACCTTTGTTGTCAAGGTCAGATTTTTGCTTTTCTAATGACAAGTCGTGTCCGGGCTATAACTTTTTTGTCTTTTGAGATAGGCTTTTTATATTTTGCATGTAGATAGATCACTTCAAGACGATGTGTCATGAACAACGATTGGTGACCTTTGACCGTGACCTTTGTTGTCAAGGTCAGATTTTTGCTTTTATAATGACAAGTCGTGTCTGGGCTGTAACTGTTATGTATTTTGAGGTAGGCTTTTGATATTTTGCATGTAGATAGATCACTTCAAGACGATGTGTCATGAACAATGATTGGTGACCTTTGACCTTGACATTTGTCTTCAAGGTCAGATTATTGCTTACATTCTGTTGATATCTTGATAATATGATGGTGTCTATACTTGTGTAGTGTCCACCTTTGTACTGTGTTCACACCTGTATTGTGTCCACACACACTTAAATTTGCACTTATATTACAGCGGGGCCCACAGAGATGGCTGCCATCTCTCTGATGTCTAGTTATTATTATTATTATTATTATTATTATGTAAGAAATACTTTTGTCTGTTGTTTATGTTTATGTTATTGGTTACAAAAAAACGGATAAGCATTCCACAACAAAAAATATGCTATCATCGTTGACTCTGGTGAAATCAAAACTAAAAATGATAATAGGGATGATAACGCAATTACTATATTCCATTTTTGTGTAAGCTTGATTGCGACGTTCCTGTAGCTCCATCATACGGGGTGTATACATCTCAACTAGTACGATTCGCACGCGTCTGTTCTACTCTTGACGACATTAACCTAACAGTCAACATCTAAACTTTTGCAACAAGGTTACACAATTTCGTAAATTGATAAACACATTTAAGATTATTTATAGAAGATATGAACATTTGATATTTAAATATGATGCGACTCACAAACAGCGTATTACTAAGAGCATTACTTATTCCCGTTTTTACGGCGATGTTGTTAAAAATAGCAATAACAGATTAAAAAAATCCCGAAAAGCTGGGGCGTAACTTACATTCATTTCGTAATAGGGGATATTGACTGGATATTCTTCATAATTCCGTTAAAATGACACTGGAATGCAATGACCTGAAGATTTTACAGGTATACAGCTGGCCTCTCACTTATACTGCCGATGTCTACTGAAATCAATGATGATTCTTTACCAAACCCTTCGGGAAGTTTTGAGTTTGATTTTTATTCCGTATTGCTACGGTGTTTTACCAGCAGACTAAGCTTCTACAGCTAGCCGACAGTTAAGCCGCGAGTACTCCTGGATACATCTTTCTAAATTACGATTTGACTTATTCTTTCCTTCTGAAGATTATGGTCTTGGAGTTAGTAGTCTACCTGTATTGGATTTCATGTGTATGTTTTTATACTATAGGGGAACGGCATAGAGAAAGGGGAGGTTTGGGTACCCATAAATCGGTTTACCCTACCGCTAGCTCTTGCTAGTGCCCGTACCGAGTCCGGCTATCCCGAGTTCCTATCTTTTTCCATGTTCGTCTTTTGTCATTTAATTATTTTTTGTGCAATAATCTGCAATATTGCATAATGTGATTGTAGTTTTTGGCCGCTGGTTGGGTATCAAGTTAAATCGGCACCAGCAAATATAGTGAATTCAGCACCTGGTAAAATTGGCACCTGGTGATTTCGGCACCTGTCAATTTCTTCTGTATGAGAACTAAAATATGTTGTTAATATGTTATTAATTAAATAATTAACATTATTTGATCCCAATAATAAATGCAATTTACTAATTATGATTTTGATTGAAAAACAAACAATGTTTGTTAAGAATAATAAGTATAAAACAACATGTGCCAATTAGTAATTATAGTTATGTAAGCAAATCAATTGGCCTGATTGAAAAACAAACTTACATTGTAGGTTTGAACAATTTATAAAAGATCATAAAAGGTGCTTTGAAATTAAATTAACTTCCAAGCTGGCTTGTACTTAGAGAATTTTTGGTAATTTTATAAATGATTATTTAAGTCCCTTTGAAGTTAAAGAAACTTCCAAGCTGGCTTGTTCTTGTCATTTTGAAATTCATAAATAAATCTGTGCACGTATGAAGACTTGTTTCTTGGTAGTGATCAAATTGAAACTAAAATTACACAAGACAAAGTTTATATCAATAGATTTTGAAAATACATAAAGCAATGTGAACAATGCTGTTTCAAAACCAATAAGTTCAAAGGAAATAATCAACGCTCATTGGGTTCTTATTTCGGCGATTCTGGTATTTCGTGTTTGAGTACTACTGGCACAGTATTGTCATTTTTCTAAATTTTTATAATATATTATGTTTTTATTCTTTCTGCTATTTCTAAATGCTGTTTTCTTCTTCATACGTGCCAATAATTTATGAATCAATCTTTATCTTCATTCCACTAACATTTTATCAAATCAATTGTTCTACAGAAACAGAAAAAATGAAAAGAGTTCAGAATGACTCAAACCATCAGTTTGTTAAAATGTCAGTGAAATACCAACAACTGCATCAAGAGGACCGAACAAACAAACTTGTACCAGCAGCGATAGAAAATGTCAAGGCATTAATTAATTTTGCTGCAAAATTGGACTCCAGACAATTCAATAAAAAACTAAAAAGTATAATAAAACCACTGATCATGATAAGAAACAAAAAAGAATACAACTACAAGCCATATATGTCAATTGTATAAAGAAAAGGCACATTTACAATACAGGGAAGTACAATTAAAACTGGGTGCCGAATTTACCAGGTGCCGATTTCACCAGGTGCCAAAATAAGCAAAGCAGGTGCCGCTTTCACCAGGTGCCGATTTTACCAGGTGCCAATTTAACTAGTATTCGCTACTTGTGTTTCCTGTTATCTTTCCTACATTGATTGTCTATGCCCTTTAATCTAACAATGCAATTTTAATATCATCTGCCAGACAGTTTAAATTTTTGTTTGACCCATACCGACTGTATGGTAACCGCGCCGGTAGCCGGGGGTTTGGATTGGCCCAACTTGGCGACCTTTACCTGACGATTGTGTTCAACCGATGATATTATTTCTATTTTGTGTCAAAAATATCATGTTTTTATAAAACCTGTTTACAAATGGAGTCATACAAAGTAGTAGATCATTGTTGCGTGTTTTGTTTAGTCATCGAAGCATTTTTATTGGCCTAGTTGTCCAAAAAAGAGATGTCAGAGATTGAAACTATAAGAAAATGTCATTTGACCGCTATATGACAGAATTTAACCGTTAATTTAATAACTCATAAAGATAATACGCATATCTATTTCACTTACTTATATTATAGAAGATGTAAGATTCCTTCAACTTCACTTAATCCCACTGAATGAACGCGTATGTCTGCTGTCATAATCAAAACATGTAACGGCTTGGAATTCATGTATATTACGGTTTGGAAGAAATTAAGAATGTTTGTTTTCCGGTTTGGATAAAAACAAAACACTTGCTGTGTATGTTTATACAAAGGCCATCGAGAGTATACCCCTCAGAATCTGATTCTCGTTAATCTCATGTTTGTTCAAAATATTGACCGAATGTTTTTACAGTAGAATCTACAGTCCATCTTGCAGCCATGTTGGGCGTGATGCAAACCCCAGATACATTTGATTTAAAAGAGACAACCCAATGACTATTGTGACTTAGTATTGTAGCAATTGGCCAACTGGACTCAGAGGAAAAAAATTTGAAAGGTTTTGTATTCAATGTTTAACTTAGACTCCCGCTTTTGGCTGTTTTGATAAAGGTGTGAACCTGTTAGAAAAATATTTCTGAAATACTCTATGACTATATAATATGACAGTTTGGTTCCTTTGAGCCCAGTGATATGCGCAGAGAATATCTCTGAAAGTGTTTCCAATGGCCTTCTTGAAAACAATCGGTCACATTTGTCAAAGAATTGAGAAAAAAAACACTGTGAACAAGCTTGGCTCTAACTCTCACAGTAGTTCCAGTGTAGTCTTCTAAATTTGTTTTTCAATAGGGCCAATGTTAAATTTAATCCCGCCTCTTTTCATTTGCTATAAAGTGTCCCTTATAATTATCGTACCTCTTCCTCCAAATCGCGTGATTTGCTACATGCCCAGATTTTTTTTATCCTACCAGCGAGTCCGTCAGTAGAAGCTCAATATTTCATATCGGGTGAGTAGTGTTAATATACAGGGTAAGTTGAAAAAAAAGTAAAAGTTCTTGGCGTAATTGAAAGAATTTAAGGTTTTGGTGTGAATTATATGGCAAACAGAAATAAAATAAAAATGATAACAGAGAACGCCTTCAATTACCGAAAAAAAAACAGTCGTAATACCAAAATGTACCAGGGAACTGCAGAAGAAAACAAGAGGCTCTCAAGAGCCGTCATCGCTCCTCTGGATCTTGACTAACATAGAAAGTCTATATTAAAGGGACAAAAATTATTAAAGTATGGTTCCAATATGTCCAGTTGTTTAAAAAGAAAGGTTTTTAATAGGTTTCATCCTAAACTATGTTCTCTGCTGGCAGCACATTATCTTGTAAAAGTGTGAAACTGATAACATTTTTTGTAGGATACTACCTAAAGGCAATTATGGCCAGGTGATCCAATTGGCTCAACAGTTTCAGAGCAGAAGATTTTTGAATGTGTTTTCCGATAGGGTCCATGATAAAGCTATGTTTCCCACCGGCAGCCATCTTGGATGTAGGTAGGACCTAAAACATCTTTTTGCAGGGACCACCCAAGAACTATTGTGGCCAAGGCCATTGACTCAGCAGTTCAGAGGAGGAGGTCTTTGAATGTTTTTCCCATAAGAAAAAGATCACCCTGGCTCAAGCTAGTTGAGCTAAAAACAAATTAAGGCAAAAGACAAAACGTAAACAATGATAGGAACCCAGGACAGCCAGACTTGGTACCGGCATTAGCGAAAGCCCGTGGAGGTAGGGTTAAACCGGTTTATTGGTACCCAAACCTCTCCTTTCTCTGTCCCGTTTCCCTTTAGTATATTAAACGTTCGAATAAAACTCAATACAGGTAGACTACTAACTCCATGACTACAATCTTGAAAAGGAAAAGGGGACAAAACGTAAATTTGAATGATGATTCAGTGAGTGCTCGTAGAACTTATCTGTGCTAAGTATGTAATAAATAATAATAATGTTTTGGAAAAGCAGATTGACTAATAGCATTCTCCATCTCCCACATACATGTTCGAATGTTTTATGAGTTTTTTCTCCTGGACTTAACGAATAATTGTAAGAAGTCGTTCCCAGAGACAAGTTAAACAACTAGTTTTTCCTTAAGCATCTAATACAGATTGTTTATTTTTATATACTGGCTATGAAAGAAAAGCTATGAGCTTAACAGTGATGAAAATATCCCCAAATAATAGAAAATACCTATGCTAAAATTACAATCAAAGGCAACAATCCACAAGGGAACTGCACAAGTGAAAGACAAAAGTACAAACATAAAAAATGATAGGAACTCTTGATAGACTTGGTACCGACACTACCAAAAGCCAGCGGATGGGTGTTCCAGATTTTATCCATTCACGACGAGGGAAAACACAGCATCCATATTGGTTATACGAGTTTGCTACTAGTTTATGAAGATTTTTGTATATAAAAGGGAATCTTCCTTATTTTACTGCAAGATATATCTTTTTGATTTAAGAGATGTTTGAGTAACAATGTTATTGTATATTATTATTACAGGAAGTGTATGTGGTGGATTGGCTTATTTCATTGGCCTACTTGCAGTAGCTGAATTAGCTTACGATGATGGATTAAGCAATTTTCTCATTAACACGTCAGCTGATTATAGTTTATTGGGAGGCATCATATCTGGAGGATCCATTAGTGTTATTTTTACGGTTGTGGTATCACTGTGTACGCATAAAATCAAAAACGAAAGCGACTCTGAAAGAGTCTGGGATTGTACTTTATCAATTGATAATCCATTAAACCCATGGCGGCGCACTTACCAAGAGGAACTTGCAGACATTCACGTTGGCGAAGACATAAAGATTACCACCAAACATATGACCAAAATATTTCGTAAAGCACGGTTATTAGCAGTAATAGGTGGCCTTTTAAGTGTCGGTATTTTTGGTATGGTAATACCAGCTTCAGTCTTATCACAAGAAATTTTCTCATACGACCAGTTTACGGCATGGTTTACTGCCTGTGAAATTTGGGTAATGTTGGCGGCCACATTTGCCATCTTGGTTCCACCTTTAGAGGAAATAGCACAAGTTGTCAGATATTATTTGAAAAATGAATCATCCATAAAGCAACGGAGAGAAAGTGCAAATAAATGTTTGGAACATGATGCAGAAGATATAAAGTTGTAAATAGCTCATACTTAGACATGTACAGTTAAAACACATTCCCTTTCATATATGGATGCAATAGAATTTATTTTTTTAGCAAATGAAAAATTAAACATAAGTGGTGACGATTAGTTCAAGGTAAAGATGATCTTCAGAAATATAAAAACACATCAATCATTCCTGTAAAGTCTGGTTGAATTGATGTTGGATAAGATGAAAATAGGATTTGTACTATGGGGTCCAATATTTAACCCAAATGACGCGCTAGCGACCATGTTTTTAGCTGGCCTGACCCAAAAGGTCGGTGTGAGCTATTGCCATCAATTGGCGTTCGTCGTCCGTCCGTTTTCACATTTTCATCTCCTCCTATGAAACCACTGAAAAAAAATCAACAAAAAATGTGTGGTAAGTCCTTCACAAAGATTGCTTATTTTGTTCCAATCCGATAAAAACATAGCCGCCAGCACGGAACATAGCTTAACACTGGAATCTTTGGGAAAATCTCATTCTCATGTTTTCCTCTGAAACCACTGAAGTAAATTCAATCAAACTTTACAGGAATGATTAACGAAAAGTCTTTTACAAAGATTGCTTATTTTCCGGATCCGTAAAAAAACATGGCCGCCAGCGTGGAACTTGGGTTTTACATCATATTGGGTACTTCTCCCTTTTAGTTTTTAAAGATCTTTGAGTTAATGGTCTTCCAAATGTTTAGATTTTATCTGCACTGAAGAGACATTAGTTGTCGAAATGGCCATATGCAGAAATTAACTAACTAGCAAGTTTGGTATTTAGTTATTCTTGTGAAGTCTAGTTGAATTTGCTTCATTGGTTTCAAAGTAGAGGATGTAAAATGTGATTTATCCCATAGGATTCACTGATAAACCTAAGTTCCCTGCTGGTGGACATGATTTTGTCGGATCTGATCGAATTGAGCAATCGTAGTATAAGACTTTCCATATATCATTTCTGTTAAGTTGAATTTGCTTCAGTGGTTGAAGAGGAGAAGATGAAAATGTGAAAAATTAACGGACGACGGATGCCAAGTGATGGCAAAAGCATCCACTGGCCCTAAAAATCCAAATAAAGCTTTCTATAGCGTATGAATTTTTAAAGCCGATGATATATTATGAAATGATATGTAGAACAACTAGAGGCTTTCAAGAGCCTGTACCGCTCGCCTGGGCCATGGCTGATATAGAGAGATAAATCGCATTTCCAATAGGGTCAAGAGTTCAAACATTCGATGGTGAGGCCACATTGGAATGAATTGGATGAAAACATGCCAAATGCAAATTTTGAAGAGGGCCACCCAAGGACTTTTGTGATCAAGTTTGGTTCCAATTTGATAAGACTTTGGTTCCAATTTGATAAGACTAATTTTAGTGGTTATAGAGACTTAATTCTTTTAATATGATTCGATATAAACTGAAGACACAGGATATGTATCACCCTCCCAATGCGTCGCTTGAATTTGCACATTGAGTAAGGGCAGCAGCCGTTATTATATAATCTGAGTCTTAAGCTGTGGTAATTATAACAACTTTCTTGTAATACTATTGATATGATTGTTCCTTCGGTATTCTACTGCCGTTGTTTCATGCATAGATAAAAGGCCAGGGCCACTTAAATGTGCATAAATTGTTATGTACTCCTCTAGATGCAACTGCATATCAAATATCAAGTTGCTAGGACCACTAATGCAGGCTGTACAAACTGCTAGCGAAAGTTAACGTAATCATTCATGTATGACTCAGGGGCAAGGGATACCATTCGGGTGTGGAATCGGTATGTACTCCAAAAAATGTAACTTCCTGTCAAACATCAAGTGGCAAAGGCTAATAATAAAGGCTGTACTATCTGCATACTAAAAACTTAACGTGATCATTCATGCATGACTAAGGGACCATCGGCCATCTGCAGGATACCTTTTCTGTAGGGACCATGGACCATTGTGTCTAAGTTTGGTTCTAATGGGACAGGAAGATTCTGAGAAGATCTTTAAATGCGTTTTCTATAGGGTTCAATGATAAAACTATGTTCCCCGCTGGCGGCCATCTTGGATGAGGTACGGACCTTGTGGATACCTTTTGTAAGAAGGGACCATCTAAGGACCATTGTTACTAAGTTTGGTTCTTATTGGACTGTTAATTTCTTAGAAGATCTGTGAATTGTGTTTTCCCATAGGGTCCAATGTTAAAACCATGTTTTCTGCTGGCGGCCATCTTGGATGAAGTACGGACCTGCCGGATACCTTTTTTGGAAGGGACCATGTAAGGATGACATCATTAGCGTGCTATCTATTTCTTTACAAAAATCAAAAACTGACTTTGATAAATTACCTAGATATTTAGCCTTAATGTTTGAGAACACGACAATAGGTATGCCTTGAGCAAAAGTATGTGCATACATCTTTTTCAATTAAATAATGATTTATAACTTTGTCTTTTTAATAAGCTTTATTTTCATTATTTATCTATATTCTTAACGATATTGTTTTATTAATTCATAAAATATTCATTGCTTTTAAAAAATGAAAGGATATGGAGTAAATGCACACGAGACGAAGTCTCTACAAATACATGGGAGACCAAGCAAAGGAGCAAAGTTTTTATTGTTGTTCTTCATCTTGAGGTCAGTATGATAAGGCCTTCATCAATGAGCTTTTCTCATACTTAATAGTAAGTTAGATACGGTCCCTAGCAGAATTCATTGCTAAATGTCGAACAACGTTACTTCCATGTGTCATACTTACAAATTTGTCATTTTAATTTTTTGAAAATATCAATTCGTTCTTCTGACCACCTGTTCATTTAGTCCACATCTCATGATATTATTATGTCAAGTTTTCTTACTTTTGACTCGATGAATGCCCTGTTGTTTTTTAGTGTTGTGACTGTCTTCTGTTAGCCTTTTTGTCGGGCAGCGGATGACAGCAATTGTAATAACACTTTGCAAGTTAATTTTATGTATATTGACAACCTTGCATTCATGAACAATGAAGAGCATAGGTGTAGCGTTGCACGACAATAAGTAATTAATTCCGCTCAAACCGGCGTTACCGGCCGTCGTAAACTTACTATGGGAATGTGAAAAATTAACTGTTGAAGACCTCAAAGTAACGTCAAGATGAAGAACAACAATAAAAACGTTGTTCCATTGCTTTGATTTTTTACTATGTATTTGTAGATACTTTGTCTCAAGCGCATTTACTCAATATCCCTTTATTGCTTATTCTGTATGGCAGAACCCAGCAATGGAACAGCGTTTTTATTGTCGTTCTTCATCTTGAAGTCGCCATGAGGCTTCAACAATAAGCTTTGGTCATACCTCTTAGTAAGTTCGAGACAACCTCCCTAGCACCGGTTTGACTGGAATTCATGACTAGATATCGAAAATCGCTACATCCACGTTTAATTTTACTCATCATGCTTATGGATGCATGATTGTCAACAAACATTAATTAAACGGACAAAGGGCTCTTACAATTACTGTCATCTGTTGCCCTACAAAGCACTAGTGTCTCAAGTTAGTGGACAATTACAATGTATAGACAAAAACAGCGAGCTCATCAAGTCGATTATAAGAAAACTTGGCATTATAGAATAGCAAGATTTGAGCACTATAAAAGAAGTTCAGAATAACATTTGACAATACAAAACATAATATAATTCCAAAATTTAATATATGTATAGAAAGGGTATGGAGGAAATGCACACGAGTCAAAGTCTTTGCAAACACATGGTAGAACATAGCTATGGAACAACGCATTTGTTTCTGTTCTTCATATTGAAGTTCATCATTTGGCCTTCAACAATGAGCTTTGCTCATACTCCATGGGAAGTTCAAGAACGTCTCTAGCAATGGTTTGATAGGAATTCATTGCTAGATGTCAAAAACGTCTCATCAATGTTTTTATTTATTCCTGGATACATGTCTTGGTTTTTATGAATTTCATCTTTAGATTATCCGTCTTGCACCCAGGAACGTCTTTTATCGAGTTGTTTTAAATCATTGACCTAACGTTGAAATAAATTATAGAATATTTCCATGTCCAAGACAGCAGTTACTTATATATTAATAAGAGTTAACATGTTTTGCTACTCTCTTAGCACTTCTAATGATGTTGACATACTCAAAACCGGCGTTCTTTTATTAAATAGGTAAGTGTCATGTGTTGAAATCCTAACTATTGTGATTTAAGGAATTATCTTGCAAGTACAAATTGATAATGAAATCACGGTGATATTCCTAAAATAATTAAAAGAAAAATTTTATACTATCCCAGTTGTGTAGACATTCATGTCTTGTACTTCTTTTTCTTTACCTTTCCTTACAACTCAGATTTAAAGACCTTCTTTAGACTATTCATGTTGTCTTTGATTTTTCATTTTTATCAGAGCCAAACTGTAAAAATTTAATTCACTAAAAATGCTATTTCAGGTAACCCTTTCCATTTTTTCCCAAAATTTCACATAGATGAGTTAAATTGAGGAACTTTAATTCACAAAAATAATAGTGGATATGTCATCCTTGTCCATTTTTTCCATATTTGTATGTGATTTGGAATATCCAGTAAAACATATTTGTCTGTCAAAAATAAAAGGAAAAGAAGTGCAAGGCTAGAACTTCATCGTGAACAGATGTAGGTTTGGAAAAAAAAGTTCGAGAAAAAGAGATTTAGGCTAAAGTCTGCACAAATAAATTTTTTTGTACAAACAAAGTGTTTGTTCCAGCAAACTCTGAATTCGCAAAATACATCTAAACATTCGTAAAGTGCGTGAGAACCGAATCGTCAGTCTAAAACGAATAATTCAATGACAACTGCATCATCGGAAAAAACAAAGAAACAAATACATAACATGAGTACGGCACAGAAAAGATGAATAACTCGGCCCCAATAAAAAACAATGGATGTGATCAGGTGCCTCGATAGAATTATCATCTCCTACTTCTTGTAGGAGATGATATGCTCTCTATATTTTTCAGTTATGGTGTACTTGTGCGTGAGAGAATTTCTCATATGGATGTACTATTGATACTTTCAAATTTTGGCAATTATTTTTGTAATTTTCGAAATGTAATCCAGACCACCTGTTTTAAGTGCCCACATCTCACTATTTTATAACGCCAAGTTTTCTTACATTCGACTTGATGAGTGCCCTGTGTTTGTCTATATGTTGTAGTTGTCCACTAGCTTAAGACACTAGTGCTTTTGTCGGGCAAAGGATGACAGTGATTGTAAGAGCACTTTTCCAGTTTAATTGATGTTTGTTGACAATCCCGCACCCATGACCAAGAAAGACATGGATGTAGCGTTGCTCGACAATTAGCAAATAATTCCGCTTAAACCGGTGCTAGGGGCCGTCTTGAACTTACTATGAGGTATGAGCAAAGCTCATTGTTGAAGGCCTCATGGTGACTTCAAGATGAAGAACAACAATAAAAGCGTTGTTCCTTTGCTTGTTTTTACCATGTATTTGTAGAGACTTTGTCTCATGTGCATTTACTCCATATCCTTTTATTCACCATTCTTATAAGACACCCGTCGTGTTAAACATGTCAACTCCGATAGCAGTCGAATCCCATAGAGGAAAAACAAATTTTAGCAGAATAGAGAAAAATTTGTTATCATCTGGAAAACAGATATCTCATGGCGGTCCACGAGATCGTAATGTCGACCGTAAATCTTCTGTTGTGATCATTTCAAGTAGTGGGTAACGTAAAGTCTTTCTACTACCACCGTATGTTCATAATCACTTAATAAAATCATATTAGGTACACCTCTACATTTATGTATCCTTTAATTAGGTTGTCCTTTTTTCAAATTTGATGCAATTATAGAAAATTCGTGAGATTCCGTAGAAAAGGATATTTTTAACACGCCAATTTTCCGGTCAACATAGATAATGTCTTAGTTATATCAAATATTTGAACATTTTCATGTTAATGAAAGAATAGATTTTTATAAATCATTATATATTGAACCAATACAATCCAAGTTGCTCTCAGTTTATTTTTGTACTGTTCCTTCAGTTTTGAAAACTCTTATGTTTGGATTATATTCTAAACAATTATCTTGTACTCTCACAATTTAATTTTCATTAAGATTTTAACTGCTGTGAAAGAAGGCCAGCAAAAAAATAATGTGATCTGTTTACTCACGTCAATCATATGATATGTGGATACTAAAAAATTCAAAAGGTCTTCCTCATAAAAAATTGAAAAGTCGTTTGATTTATCTTATCAAGGTCTCATTTACTTACAGAAAAGGTCAGAGCTTTAAATATATAGCCTTAGCATATACATCTACCAATTTTACTAACAAAGTACCAAAGGGTAACACACGATATTACACTAAAGAAGAGGTAATCAGCATGCTGGAATTTCTCATTTAAAACACATTTATTCAGTTCGAAGGAAAGATATTCCAACAGACAGTCGGTATTCCAATGGGTATGAATTGTGCTCCTCTCTTAGCCGACCTATTTTTATACACTTGCGAAACAGAATTTCTGCAAAATTTGGTCAAACAAAATTAAAGAAGCTAGATCCTCTAATTACTCCTACAGATATACTGATGATGTCTTGTCGCTTAATATGATTAAATTTGCCGGCTATATTCCATTAATATAATCACCAAGACTTGAAATAAAGGAGACTACAGACACTGACTATCCTGCTTCATTTTCAGATTTACTTCTAGGATTTGACAACAGTAGCAATCTCAGCACACGAATTCATGTCAAAAAAGACGATTTCAAATTTGATATAGTAAACTTTCTACACCCAACAGTAATATTCCGTCTACCCCAGCGTATATATTTCTCAATTACTCCGTTACGCTAGAGCATGTAGTCACTATCAAGATTTTTTGCAACAACACAGATGTTTAATTTGTAAGCTTTTAAATCAAGGTTTCGATAAATGCAGATTTATAGTATTTCTCAAGAAATTTATCGGACGATATCCAGATTTGATTAATAAATATTCAATTCCAATTTCCAATTTTCAATTTTATTGAAGATGGTTTTGTTTAAATTCTGGCTTCTTTCTGTTTAGATTTGTGTTTAAGTCACTTTGGTATGATTTGTGCACCGAACAAGAAAACATTTTAACTGTATGATGACACAAGGTTTGCACATCGAACGACAAAAACATTTTACCAGTGTGATAATGTTATGGCTTCGGCATTTAACACAAAGGCAATGTTTTGACAATATCATGCTTTGACATTTAACACAATCTGGGCACACAGAAGCTATTGTTACTCGTCGTATAAGCAGGAGGTTGTTGCATCATTAAATCTGGTTTAACAGCTTCAGATATATACGCGATGTACTTTCTCTTAATAACCCAAGATTTAAAGAATATTTAAATCGCATCTACCCCAGTGAACTTGAAATTAAAGAGACAACCGATACACCCGATTCTGCTTCATACCTTGACCTTTTGTTATACATTGACGAACATGGACGTCTGAAATCTAGATTATGTGACAAACGTGATGATTTTGACTTTCCCTTTCTCTGCAACAATATACCTACATCCCCAGCATATGGAGTATATATTTCACAATTACTTCGTTACTGTAGAGCGTGCAGTACATACAGTGACTTTGTGGAAAGAGCAAAAGCACTGTCACAGAAACTGCTGAGTCGGGGATATGTTCAGCCGTTGTTACTTTCGTGCCTTCAGAAATCCTATTGCCGTCACCACGACATCATAGATAGATGTAAAATGTCAGTGTCACAAATGAAAACTGACATTTTCAGCTAGATTCACGTCTTTCCGGATTTGACATTACCGGTTTTGACTTTACCCTGGATTGACCCACTGACAGTGTGACGGGTTATGTATACAGAGCAGGACATGCTTACCTTTCCGGAGCACCTGATGTCACTCTTGTTTTCTGAGAGTTCACACTGTTAGTGCTTTACTTTTTTGTGTTGTATATGTAATGTTCGTGTGTTTTGTGGGCATGTGGTGTCTTTGTTCTCTGTCTTCTGGTGTTCTTGCATGCTTTTGCCTTGTCTTTGGACTTTGATTTGTGTAATCTTGTGCTTTGTTCCTTCGGTATTCTACTGCCGTTGTTTTGTACCACTTGGACGATATCTCTGCTTGTGGACGGTTCGTCCCCGAGGATATCATTCGCTCAGTAGCTAAGTATTACTTTAGCCATGAGAATAGAGAAACTAAAGGAACTGATACCGACTGGAACGTTTCCTGGGTTAAAAAGGTCTCTTACCGATGAAGCTACGGACACGGGTTCATTGGGAAATTTAGGTGTCCAGAGTAGTTCAGTTTCAACTTTGACAGATTCTCAGGAGTCACATTCAGATCATACTCTTTCTATAAGTAGCTCATTACATTCTGCTCCACAGATTAAACCTTGTTCAGTTAAATTACATGATATTTTAAATTTTCCCGAACACCAAACACAAGGCACAATTTCGCCATGCCGAGTGAAAAACTGCAAGACTTGTAACATTCTAATCACAGACACAAATTTTACCAGTAATTCAACCAACAAAACTTATTACACCAGCGAAGACCACGTAGTCATGGACATAGGCATTATACCGCCCCACATCTACATGACATTTCAATTAATGGTCTCCTTCCATTTATGAAAATGTCACTAGGTATTCATCACATTCGAACAAAATTGTATTCCTTGCCACTTTCGAAACTTCATTCGTTTTACAAAGTATGTTTAGATTCATCTGTGACTGACTGGCATTCTCTGGAGTATACTATGGTAAATTAACAGCTATCGTTATGTACATCTCCAATCACAGACTGTTCAAACCTGTTACAACTTCTGCAAATAAACCTGAAAATCGATCATTTCTTAAAATTCAGTATGCTAACAAAGGCCTAGATGCCATCAATCTCTCCAACATTCTGCACAACAAAACAGTGAAATCTTACATTCCTCCTTACTTCAAAGACCAATCTGTTCCACTTATCTCTTATTCCTACACTAAATCTATTGCAACCACTATTTTCAATCACAAACGGGTATTGCGTGATTTCCAGATTGATGACTTTAAAGCCAAACCGCCTGATTGCACCTGCTCCTCTTCCCCATTCAACTATAGTCCTGCTGGACACGTGATAACGGGTGACCTAGATATCATTGGAAACCAAAAATTACGAGATATTTTTTCAAAGGGTCCAAAATTCTGTGAATCCCAGCACATCAACTGGAAGTATAACTTCAAAATTATGATGGATGCAGTTGAAGACTATGCCAGAATGTGGGCGAAGAAAGAAAAAGAAGATGTGGAGACATCGTCAGACTGGATCAGGTCGATTAAGTCATTAATCATGAATCGTATCCGGCGCTTGAAAACATCTATGAAAACTAGAACGCCCAGTATATTTGATGATCCTCTTGTTGCTAAAACATTGACAAACCTCCAGGAAAAATACGTCATAGTACCTGTAGACAAAGCTTCTAACAATATTGTGTTTGTATGCAAGAAACACTATTTAGACTGTCTTGTTAAGGAGATGGGTATTGACACTTCATCTGGCAATCCTACTAATTCCCCAACTACATTATCAAGGGACGAGATAATCACAAATCCCACTTCTGTGTTAGCATCATTCGGTATCAACGTTGATGAGAATAACAGTTATCTCCCTTATATTTACTGGGTGCCTAAGCTTCACAAGAATTCCTACAAACAGAGATTCATTGCAGGATCTGCCAAATGCACCACTAAGCCCTATCCAAACTCCTTACCACTTTACTAACTGCAGTTATAGATGGTCTAAAAAGCTACTGCGAAAAAGCCTATTCCATGCGCGGCGTGAATCAGATGTGGATTCTTAAAAATTCCAAAGGTCTCCTTGAACAGCTCTCCTCAAACAGTCTCGCATACTGCAATAGCATTCAAACTTTTGATTTTTCTACCCTTTATACAACTTTTCCCCACAATAAATTTAAAACAGTAATTTCCGATCTGATACATCAATGTTTCTGTACCATAAACGGAGAACGCAGATATTCCTATCTGGTAATAGGAAAAGATGAAACATGTTTTGTTAAGAACCACACTGAGTCAAACAAGAAATACAGTGAAAATGACGTGATTAAGATGCTTGAATTTTTGATCGACAACATTTTTGTTGAATGTGGAGGCCGTGTTTTTCAACAGACAATAGGGATTCCTATGGGAACAAATTATGCGCCACTTCTAGCTGACCTTTTCCTTTTTTCGTATGAATTAAAGTTTTTACAAGAGCTGATACAACAGAAACAAAAGCAACTAGCGCAGACTTTTAATTTCAGCTTCAGATATATAGAAGATGTACTTATGGTGTTCTTGTGCGTGAGAGAATTTCTCATATGGATATACTATTGATACTTTCAAATTTTGGCAATTATATTTGTAATTTTCGAAATGTAATCCAGACCACCTGTTTTAAGTGCCCACATCTCACTATTTTATAACGCCAAGTTTTTCTTACATTCGACTTGATGAGTGCCCTGTGTTTGTCTATATGTTGTAGTTGTCCAATAGCTTAAGACACTAGTGCTTTTTTCGGGCAAAGGATGACAGTGATTGTAAGAGCACTTTGCCAGTTTAATTGATGTTTGTTGACAATCCCGCACCCATGACCAAGAAAGACATGGATGTAGCGTTGCTCGACAATTAGCAAAGAATTCCGCTTAAACCGGTGCTAGGGGCCGTCTTGAACTTACTATAAGGTATGAGCAAAGCTCATTGTTGAAGGCCTCATGGTGACTTCAAGATGAAGAACAACAATAAAAGCGTTGTTCCTTTGCTTGTTTTTTACCATGTATTTGTAGAGACTTTGTCTCATGTGCATTTACTCCATATCCTTTTATTCACCATTTCTCTTAATAACCCAAGATTTAAAGAATATTTACATCGCATCTACCCCAGTGAACTTGAAATTAAAGAAACAACCGATACACCCGATATGCTTCATACCTTGACCTTTTGCTATACATTGACGAACATAGATACGTCATCGATAGATATGAAATGTCAGTGTCACAAATGAAAACTGACATTTTCAGCTAGATTCACGGCATCCCGGATTTGACATTACCGGTTTTGACTTTACCCTGGATTGACCCACTGACAGTGTGACGGGTTATGTATACAGAGCAGGACATGCTTACCCTTCCGGAGCACCTGATGTCACTCTTGTGTTTTGAGAGTTCACACTGTTAGTGCTTTAGTTTTTTGTGTTGTAAATGTAATGTTCGTGTGTTTTGTGGGCATGTGGTGTCTTTGTTCTCTGTCTTCTGGTGTTCTTGCTTTTGCCTTGTCTCTGGATTTTGATTTGTGTAATCTTGTGCTTTGTTCATTCGGTATTCTACTGCCGTTGATTAATACAATTTCAGTTTCAAGTCGGGAATATGACGGCTTACCTAAAATGTTCTATGTTGCATTGTGTTCTCGATACTGTTGTACGTTTTACGGATTTTCCTTACTGGTCTTTCCCTCTAATTGCTTCGGACTTTTGTTGTCACTTTTTTCCACGTAATCATAATAAATTTTTAACACTCCGACAATTACTCCTACTATACTACAATTACTTTACGATCGACTCTCTTTAAATGATTATTATCTATTGAAACATTATCAATTATACGTATTATTGTTTCGGTGAAACTAAGTTTTTGGAAATTTTTAGAATTAAGGATTCCTACAAATTTGTGTCTGTGATGCTACCAAGTCTCATTTGATTAGGATTTGGTTGTAGAAATTGTCATACGGAGACATTAAATATGCAGTAAGTTTGATATTTAATTATTGGAAAGGGATAACATTTTATCTTGATATGCTTCAACAACAAAATTTGAAATGTAAAAATTGGTGTGTACAAAGTTTTAGTTTGGTCAGAAATCTCGTTGTAAAAATACTTTGCAAAAACGAAAACATATCAAAAGCAATCATGCATATATATAACGTTCACCATCAAACGTTAAAACAACCACGTGAAATGGATCAATTTTCATTGTCGTCCCCATCATTAAATTGCATTTTATCAACGTAAACAAAATAAGTTGCATATTCAATGTACATTTGAAGAAATATGTTTTTATTATCAACGTCTAATGATGAACACAACAAACCAATAAAAGCTTTTTACAGCTTAATATCTTCTGAATTACATTCCAAATATTTACTTTCTGTATCTTTCTTTTTCGATTTATTTTGCAAATAATGTCTGACAACTTGCGCTATTTCTTCTAAAGGGGGTACTAAAATTGCAAAAACGGCTGCCACCATTACCCAAATTTGACAAGCTGTAAACCAGGCAGTAAACTGATCGAATGTTAAGATTTCCAGTGATAAAACGGAAGCTGGAATTATAATACCAAAGATACAGACACTTATAAGGCCGCCTATTACTGCTAATAATCTTGCTTTACGAAATATCTTCGTCATGTGCCTCGTATTAATTTTTGTGTCTTCATCAACATGAATGTCTGCAAGTTCTTCCTCGTAAGTGCGCCGCCATGGGTTTAATGGATTATCTATTGACAAAGTACGATCCCATACTTTTTCAGAGTCGCCCTTGTTTTTTATTTTATGTGTGAATAGAGATACCACAACAGTAAAAGTAACACTAATGGATCCTCCAGATATAATACCTCCCAATAAACTGTAATCAGCTGACGTGTTTTTAAGAAAATTGCGTAATCCGTCATCGTAAGCTAATTCAGCCACCACAAGTAATCCAATGAAATATGCGACACCACCACATATACTACCTGTAATAAACAGAAATATTTTCTCTTGTAGTATTTCTTTTATTGCAAGATGGCGTTTGTGCTTGGGCAAAACAGCAAATTTAAGGCCACTTTTTCCTACCATAACTGTTATGAAGTGCCCATTTTGTTTTTGATGGTTGGAACCTTTTGTCTTTATACAGAACTATGCAATTTCCAGTAAAAAAGATTGACAGATATGAAAAAGAAAAGAAATGGGGTAAATGTCAAGGAGACAACATCCCATATCCAGGTTAAAACGACCCAAAACAAAGATGTTTATTTTGAAGACTTAGATATGCCATGTGGGATTTGAATTCCTTAGAAAAGACGAAGTAATCTAAGAAATTAAATATCGCACAACCTTGTACATTTTCTAGGAAAATGCTTTTACACTGCTCTGGCGTATATTAAACTGCGATGATTATGAATAGCTTGCCGGATACTGAAGCTTTACTTTTTTTTCAAAATATAATGCAAAATTGTATTGAATGGAGATAAATATCTCTTTAATGCAACATACTATTTAAATATAGGGTAACAGGGTTGACAAATGGACATTAACGTAAGGTATTTTTCCCCTTTATATGATGTTATATTTTCAGCTGGACAGGAAAAATGCAATTCTCTTTTGATAAGGAAAATTAAACTCGAAACTGGACTGAAATTGGACTATCAGTTTAATGTGCATACACTTTATATGCTTTAAGACCAGCTATGTTCCGATATTTTGTTATAATTTTGAGTAATTTAAAGATATAGACTGGCTCCTTGAGTTACCCGGCAGTTTAGCGGCGAGCACTCCTTGACCCATCTTTCAAAATAACGCATTGTCAGTTTCTCTCCTTTCAAGATTTTGGTCATCGAATTAGTAGTCTACCTGTATTAGATTTATTCGTAAGTCTGTATTATACTAAAGGGAAACGGGAGAGATAAAAGGGAGGTTAGAGTACCCATAGATCGGTTTTACCCTACCGCTGGCTTTTGCAAGTGACGGTTTCAAGTCCGGCTGTTCCGAGTTCTTATCGTTGTTTACGTTTGTCTTTTGTCTTATTCGTGTTTTACCTGTGTAGTCCCCTGGCAGATTGTGGCATGTAATTGTTATTTTCAGCCATTGTAGAGGTTTAATTTCCTGCTATCCACTTTTTTACATTATCAAATTTTCATTTTCGTTACTGAAGTTTCCAATTACAGTTACGATAATTTTTTCCCTATCAATTTGAATTCTGTCAAATATTTGATTTGTTCTTCTTAATACATGATCATATTTTACTTTTGATTGTGATTTATATTTCTACCTTTTTATATTTATTTCGTTTACCACGTACGTAAACAAATATTGTTAAACAACGAAAGCAATGTTCCATTTGCCTTATCTTACCATTAACAATGAAGGGATGTGGAGTAAATGCAATTGGACAAAAACTCTACAAATACATGGTAAAACTTAGCAACAGAACAAGTTTTTACTGTTGTTCTTCATCTTTTTTTGTAATTCTTTATTTTAAATACCAATGTTATATACACAATACAATGATTGATTAATAGATTTAAAACAATATGTTTGTGTGTTGAAAAAAAAAACATGTTTAACTTAAGTAAATATAAATAAATTTTCACGCCATAGTTACGGATCTTTTAACAAAGAGAGACCGATACGATATAATAAATAATGTAGAGGAAAAGAGGAAATGACAAAAAAAATATTATAGGGAAATATGACGCACACACACACAAAAGAAAATCCACTTTCAACCTCCTACTCAACACTCACACATGGTAATACTTTATATTTACAGTTTATTATATAAAAAGCTGCGCACATGACACCAAGTCACTGCCCATCAACTGCATGTGCACAGCAACATGATTTAAACTATTACCAACTGACTCTGGCACTTACATTCTCACTTACACATTAATATCTCACCCTGTGTCATTCAAATAAAAATTTCAGAGTTTGCCATTTCTCCAACTGCAAGGGACTTATACTAAACGAATGACAGCATTTTTATTTTGTACATATTTTGTATTAATTGAAAAAACCCACAAAAATTAGGAAATGACCTACTATAACGACATGAGTTTATAAAATATTTTCCCAGAAGCAGTAACAAGTTAATAGAAATATCATATTCTTCAGAACCAAAGATAATATCTTTTTTGCATTTAATAAAATATAAATATCACATTTGCTTTTGAGCAAGTCAAATAATTCTAACCAAAAATTTTTGACAATATAACATTCATAGAATAAATGCAGGATGCTCTCCTTTGTCTCCATACAAAAACTACAAAGATGAGATTCTGCAAGACCAAATTTTAAAAGTTTGGAATTTGTACTCAAAGTCCGATGTGTAATCTTGTACTGAAAATTGATACGTTTATTATTTCTTGTTATAGAAAAAGGTCTTAGATAAATTAAATCTCAATTTTCGATTTCATAATTCAGTTCATCACCCCATTTATTTTGTTGTTTTATTGGTGATTCTGAACACAAAGTCAAAAATGTTTTTTTCATAAAATACTTGACAAGATTTTCCAGTATGTTTTATTAATAAATAATATATAGAAGTTATTTCATTTAGGTTTGCTGCATTACTTAACTTATCTTTCCATCTTTTAGGAATCATGTGAAGGACTGAATGATACTGGAGAAAGTTTACTTCCATGTCATATGACAATCTTAATTCTTCAAATGACATAAACTGATTATTATCATTCAGTAGGTCATTTATAAAAAATATTCCTGCATTAACCCATTTTTTGAAAAACACAACACTATTATTGATTTTTAAAGATTCGTTGAACCATATGGATTGACTAAGTATACTCTCTGCACTCTCCTGAGAATTTTGACATAGTAAACTCCAATTATTAAATATATCACTCAAGAATTTATTAAATTTTTTTTAAACATATTTCATACCACTTGGTGGCATCAACCAAATCTTATCCCCACCATATTTATTATACTGGTCTATCAAACAACGGCAGTAGAATACCGAAGGAACAAGGGAAGCGATGACTACAAAAATCGAAGTCCAAAGACATGGCAAAAACGGTAACAGATAAAAACAAAGACAAAACAAGGACGTGAGACAGCTACAATGCACGGAAATAAAAAGATAACATTAAGAACTAAGGCACTCACAGTGTGAACTCCCATGAAAACCGGGAGTGACATCAGGTGCTCCGGAAGGGTAAGCATGTCCTGCTCCGCTAGCGGCACCCGTCACACTATCAGTGAGTCAATCCAGGGTTGAGTCAAATCCGATTATGTCAAATCCGTGAAGACGTGAAATCTAGCTGAAAATGTCCGTTTTCATTTGGGACACAGATACGTCATATCTGTCAATGATGTCATGGTGACGGCCATANAATTTCTGAAGGGATGAAAGTAACAAAGGCTGAACAAATCCCTGACTAAGCAGCTTTTGGGACAGTGTTTTTGCTCTAACTAAAAAGTCACTGTATAAATTGCATGCCCGACAGTAACGAATCAACTGTGAAATGTACACTCCATAGGTAAAAGAGTTTTCCAAAAGAGTTTTCCAAGGCAACGTGTTAAGGGGATCTAAAAGTTTATGAATCCATGACATTTTTAAGGCCCTGCAAAAAGATTCTATGTGGGGCATTTTAAGTCCACCCGTTTCATATTGACCTATTATTACACTTCTTTTTATTTTATCCGGTCTACCATCCCAAAGAAAATGAAAAAAAATATGTTTTGTAATTTAGTAATAATACTTTTTGGTGGATTAGGCAATACTGTTAGTGATTGTATAAGGATCGGCAGAGCTAATGACTTTATACTGTAATTTCACCAATATATGTAAGGTCTCTATACATCCAAGAGTTCAGTAAAGAATTTATTTTTTCTAATTTTTCCTCAAAGTTCAGTAATGTTTTATCTTCATTAAACAAATCAAATTTTATACCCAAAAGCTTAAATTTTCCAGTTTGGTTCCAACAGAGATTTTTTTCTTGGACCATTATGTCTACAGAGTGAGTCCTTGTTTTTCATCTTGATGTCACCATGAGGCCTTCAAGAATGCGCTTTACTCGTACCTGATAGCAACTTCAAGACGGCCTCAAGCACCGGTAGTATGTTTTATTGGGATATTGTCCAAGGTACATTTACTCCATATCCCTTTATTTCTTCATTGTTAATATAATGAAATTATTTCCTACCAGCTAGTTCCTTTTAAAAAATTTTAACGAAAGCAAATACTAGTTGTGTGCCCACCTTATACACTTTTTAAACTTTGTAATAGAGGGTTAAATTCTGACGACTAACTGATTTTTTCTTGGGGGGGGGGGGGTTATGAAGTAATATTGAAAGGATAAACTTTATAGATCTAACATCTATAAAATTGTTACCCTGAATTACGATTTGCAAGTCGAAAATCTAGCACAGCGATATTCAATACCTCCAAATTCATTGTATTACAAAAGAAATGCTTAATTTGTAACTAAAACCAGTTGCTTTGATTGGGTAAACATGTTGTTTTTAAAATTGATTTCGCAACTTCCTAGTTTGATTGGTTATTTTTGTCTTTTCAAATTTCAATTAATCCATCAAGACTGAACAAAAAATATGACGCTATTGATTACCTGAAATTACACCTTGAGCAGTACATTTTGGCCACAAAATTGTCATCAACAATGGACATAGAAAAGCGCTGAGTAATCCTTGGAGACAAAATACAGCCCAGTTCAAATTTATACCACTATTAATGATAATCAATCCATATGGAACAATGGCTATAGTAACCCATATCATACACCAACTTTTGTAATGTAGTAATTCGTCTTCATAGCGGCGGTACCTAAAAAGCAAAGAAATCTAAAACATAATGTGAGTACAACAAAAAAAATAATAACTTAGGTCGTCTCTTTATTAAGTGTAAAGAACTTTTAATTGTGTAAAAACACGATGCATCGACATGACATACAAACGCTGGACAGAATACTATTTTAAAACAAAAAAATAATAAAACAGTTCGTTGAAACACACATTGAGACTTGTTTATTATAAGTTAATATAACAGTGGTTTCGCTCAATAGATTGGACATGATGAGGCTACTCAATAATACTCTAATATTCCGCCTATGAGACTAGTGCTTTTGTCGGGCCATGGATGACAGTGATTGTAAAAGCACATTGCCAGTAAAATTTACGTTAGTTGGCGGTCCCGTATCCGTGACCAGAAAAGACCTGGATGAAGCGTTGTTCGGCATTTAGCACAGAGATTCACTCAAATCGGTGCTTTGCCGTCTTGAACTTATTATGAGGTATGAGCAAAGCTCCTTGTTGAAGGCCTCATGGTGACTTCAAGATGAAGAACAATAATAAAAGCCTTGTTTTGGTGATTTGTAAAATTTTGTTGAAAACTAAGGAGTATCTCCCTCATGCAAAGCTCTGTCCTTAGCTGAATTTGGCTTCACATTTAGATCAAATTGGTTATTTATTCTCTATCAGTTTTAAACGTCTTTGAGTTTATGGTCTTCCAAACGTTTAGGTCTTATTTGCACTGAAGAGACATAAATTATCGAAATGCAATTATGCAGAAAATAAATTCAAAGTAACTTCAGTATTTAGTTATTTGTTACCACTGGGTCGATGCCTCTGCTGGGGGACTTTTAGTCCCCGAGGGTATTCGCCAGCCCAGTAGTCAGTACTTCGGTGCTGACCCGAGAGCCGATACTATTTGGAACATTGCAATATCTAACTTTTTGTAAAATTTTGTTGAAAACTAAGGAGTATCTCCCTCATGCAAAGCTCTGTCCTTAGCTGAATTTGGCTTCACATTAAGATCATATTGGTTATTTGTTCTCTATCAGTTTTAAACATCTTTGAGTTTATGGTCTTCCAAACGTTTAGGTCTTACCTGCACTGAGGAGACATAAATTGTCGAAATGCGCATATGCAGAAAATTCACAGTAACTTCGGTATTTAGTTATTGGTTGGATATACTATGTTTTTGTAGAGACTTTTTCTCATGTGTATTTTCTCGGTTTTTAAGGGGTTCACACTGTTAGTGCTGTAGTTTTTTTTTAGTTGTCTTGTTGAATTTTAGTTTTGTCTTCGTGAGTGATGTTTGTGATACTGATTTGTCCTCGTCATTGTCTGAATACTTAAGAGATTTACAGAAACTTTCGAATTTTTACCTTGGTACTGTTAGAGGGTTAGAGCAGTAACACGTACCATTGATTTTAATCGGTTTTGTCAAACGGTTAGAAAATGACAATAACCGATCAGCTACCAAACAGATCTTTCAAAACCATAAATGCCTCACTGACTGTGTGACGGGTGCTGTATGCAGGGCAGATCAAGCTTACCCTACCGGAGCACCTGATGTCACTGTTTTTTTGAGAGTTCGTACTGTTAGTGATTTAGTTTTTTGTGTTGTATATGTAGTGGTGGTGTGTTTTGTGGGCATGTAGTGTCTTTGGTCTTCCGTCTTCTGGTGTTCTTGATTTTGCCTTGTCTCTGGACTTTGATTTGTGTAATCTTGTGCTTTGTTCCTTCGGTATTCTACTGCCGTTGTTTTTTTCTCCATGTCCTTTCATTTTTGGATATTTGCAAAACAATTATACTTTTTTTAAACATGTATGAACACAGTACTGATCTTTAAACATAACAAAAACTAATCTAAAAACAAAAGGATGCTACTTCAAAAAAGTAATTACGACTTACATTATAATTCAAGCGAATTTTATCATGGAAACAAAAGGGAGTAGTTTTTTACACCCTGATTTATAATAACTTACCCTCCATGTAAATTACATTCATATGGGTGACGATATTGTTCCTGTTTGAGACGGATTCTAACATCTTCTTCACATGCTTTACACTTTACAACAGAAATACATTTACACATCTCATTGTTGGTATATTGACTTGTTGTAGAATGTAATTTTATCTTCCCGCAAATAATACAGTTTGTTACCTCGTTGTCTTTCCTGAAAATTTAAACAGTATTATTTGCTAGCCTTAGGAGAATACTGAAGCTAAAAGTCGAGCTGGTCTCAAAAATAAAAAAAAATGAACCAGTTCCTGAGAAAAATAAGGTAAATAGGAATATAGATAAATGTGATTGAAATGCTAATATCATTTTTCCCCGACCTGATTTGTCTTTTTGTCTCATGGATTTGGGCTCTTGACAGCTCTGTTTGGTAATAGTTTGCTATTACCCCCATTTATATCATATTAAATTCAAGAAATTTCATTCTCATGCTTCAGATGAAGGTTACTCCTTGAAACACCTGTACACCATAACCAAATTTACTGTTTATTATGCAATTTGGATTTTTGTATCTAGAAATCTATTCACATCATACCGGTGTCGCTTTGCTATCTTCAGATTTCAAAGTTCAAAGCAAATAAAGCGACTTCAAGCAAATGTGACATATTTAAGCAAAAATTATGTGAAAGTATCATTATAAAATAAAATGTATCATTTATACGCACCATTAAAATGAAATAATATGAAAAGCCAGAGTTCAAATTTTTTTAGAAAGAAGTACACCTACTAAACATATCGCCATAGGAGGCAAAATTCAGTAAGGTAGACATCCGTCAAGTGCAATACACGAAATGAAGCCTCAGTATTTTAAGGGGTTATAATTGGATGAAAATTGTTAATTTCTATAAACAAAGATGTTATGTACAAGAACGCCTAACACTAAAACACTAGGTGTGTGAACCCATACAAAAACTTGGAGTATTATCGGGAGCTCCGGACAGGTAGACATGATCTGCTCTCCACATGGCACACGTCTATCTGCCTGTAACAGTCTGGTTTTGTAACAGTCGTTGTTTGTCACTCCGGATCTATCCAAATATATTTATTCTGATCTCTTAAATAGAAATAATGTAACGGTCTGTCAAATCATGTTGACGACCGTGAAACTTCTATAGTGTCCATTGCAACTATGATTGAATATACTCTTGATGAAGTTTTTGAGACAGTTATTTTGCTATGTTGACAAAAATGCTGTACAAACTAAGGCACCACAATAGCGAATGAGTTGTGAAATGTAGACGCCATTTGCCGGAGATATGAGAATATTACAGCTCAAAACGAGTAGTTAACTACTGGAAGAGTTGAAATCATTATGTCTCCCCCCTCTTTAGGAGGAGACGTATTGTTTTTGTCTTTTCCGTCTGTCGTCCGTCCGTCCGTCACAATGTTTGTGGACGCCAATTCTCCTACGTCTTTCATCGGATTTCAACCAAATTGTTGACCATCATGCCTAGTTGTGCATACCGTCTAGCCGGATTGATCGGTTAATTTTTGTTGGAGTTATGCCCCTTTTTGACTTAGAATTTTGCAAAATTAAGTTTGTGGACGCCAATTCTCCTACATCTTTCAGCGGATTTCAACCAAACTTCACAGGATTGTTGACCATCATACCTAGTTGTGCATATTGTCTCACTGGATTGTTCAGCTAATTTTTGTGGGAGTTATGCCCCTTTTTGACTTAAAATTTGGCACAAATTAAGTTTGTGGACGCCAATTCTCCTACATCTTTTAGCGGATTTCAACCAAACTTCACAGGATTTTTTATCACTTTACCTAGTTGTGCATATCGTCTCGAGGGATTGATCAGCTAACTTTTGTGGGAGTTATGCTCCTTTTTTACTTTAAATTTTGCAAAATTATTTTTGTGGACGTCAATTCTCCTACACCTTTCATCGGATTTCAACCAAACTTCACAGAATTGTTGACCATCATGCCTAGTTGTGCATATCGTCACGCCTATTGATCAGCTAATTTTTGTGGGAGTTATGCAGCTTTTTGACTTAGAATTTTGCGAAAATAAGATTGTGGAGTGAACGCCAATTCTCCTACACCTTTCATCGGATTTCAACCAAACTTCACAGGATTGTTGACCATCATACCTAGTTGTGCATATCGTCTCGCCTGATTGATAGGTCAATTTTTGTGGGAGTTATGCCCCTTTTGGACTTAGAATTTTGAAAAATTATGTTTATGGACGCTAATTCTCCTACATCTCTCGAAGGATTTCAACTTAACTTCACAGGATTGTTGACCATAATGCTTAATTGTGCATATCGTCTATCTGGAATGATCAGCCACCCAGTTGCAACATAACACTTACTTGTGTTTTATCACACAAAGCACATTACATATAGGCGGGAAGACATTCGTTTTTGTATCAAAAACACACTTCTAGTTACATTTGTTTTCATACTTTCTGGGTTGTCAATATATTGGTATAAGTCTATATTTGATCAGTGGTCTTTTTAATTTCTAGTTCATTTGATTATATAAGCTGAAGGCAAACGAATACCGAGGCAAGAATGAGATAAGGGGGAATTCTAAAATCATAAATCCAAAATCACGGCAATTTATATCCAACCAACACGAATTGTGACAGTATGACAAAGACAAAACAAATTAAAAAAAGAAGAACAAGAACGCCACATAACTAAAGTACTAGCAGTATGAACCCCTACAAAAACTGAGGTATCATCAGGTGCTCTGGAAGGGTCAGCGTGATCTGCTCCACGCATGGCACACGTCATGCGGCCAGGTAGAATATGATGTTAAATTATGTTTTGTGGCTGATTGGTAAATGTCATTTCCTAACCCTCAGACAAAACCAATTCAAATCCATGGTGCATGTTACTTCTCTAACCCTCAAAGAGTACCAAGGTAAAAGTTGGGTAAAGTTCTGTTAATCTATTTAGTATTTGAACAATTACAAGGACCAATCGGCATAGGATTGTTTAAATTAAGAACATCATCTTTTTAATGGAAGATGAAAATTAAGGAGTTGCAATTGGCTTGCTTAATCCCTTGTAAGAACCTGGCTTCATACGATTTATAGAAGGTATGAAATGAAGGAATATGAAGACAAAGTTTCTACAAATACATGGTTAAACAAAGCAACGAAACAACGCTTTTATTGTTGTACTTACTTTTTAAGTCATCATATTGTTTCAAAGCAAATTAGATGCTCACTTAATGTTTTGGTTTTGATCTGCACTGATGAGATATAAGTTGTCGAAATGCGCGAGAAAATAAATTAACAGTAACTTCGGTATTTTGTTATTTATTACCACTGGGTCGATGCCTCTGCTGGTGGACTGTTAGTCCCCGAGGGTATTCACCAACCCAGTAGTCAGTACTTCAGTGCTGACCCGAAAACCGATTGTATTGAAACTTGCAATATCTAAATTTTACAAAATTTCGTTTAAAACTAAGGAGTATCTCCCTCATGCATAGCTCTGTCCTTAGCTGAAATTTGACTTTTCCCTTTAGATCCTTTTGGTTATTTGTTCTCTATCAGTTAAAATGTGTTTTACGGTTAATGGACTTCCAAATGTTTTGGTTTTGATCTGCACTGATGAGATATAAGTTGTCGAAATGCGCATATGCAGAAAATAAATTAACAGTAACTTCGGTATTTTGTTATTTATTACCACTGGGTCGATGCCACTGCTGGTGGACTGTTAGTCCCCGATGATATTCACCAACCCAGTAGTCAGTACTTCAGTGCTGACCCGAAAACCGATTGCATTGAAACTTGCAATATCTAAATTTTACAAAATTTTGTTTAAAACTAAGGAGTATCTCCCTCATGCATAGCTCTGTCCTTAGCTGAATTTTGACCTTTCCATTTAGATCCTTTTGGTTATTTGTTCTCTATCAGTTATAATGTGTTTTTCGGTTAATGGATTTCCAAATGTTTTCGTTTTGATCTGCACTGATGAGATATAAGTTGTCGAAATGCGCATATGCAGAAAATAAATTAACAGTAACTTCGGTATTTTGTTATTTATAAATATATATCAATATTTAGACCATAGAATTGAAACTTCGGTGTGCATGTCACAGATCATTATATTTTGATTCATTTAATTACAGAACCGTAATGGTATTCCTTAATGTTTTATTGCTTATTTACCTAAATGGATTAATGTAAACTTTATAAATGTCATACACAAGAATAGAAGATATTGCCATCACCTCCCCGGATCCAGTAGACATCAACGCCATTGTTACCATGGTAATCAGCAAATATGCTCCAGTCTCTCCCATCACGTTTTCCATTACATATGGGGTTATGAATCCTGCATAAGAGAACCAAAAAACTAGTGGTATACAAAATAAATCAGTTAATGAATCAGTTCAAGTGTATAATGTTTAAACTAATCACCTTCAAAGTAAATTTTAACAAAAAGTACCATGAATGAATCAATCAGTTTGGAAAAAGTAGTTATTTTTGCACAAGGAGGCTATCATTGTATTGGTTAAAAAAAATAGGGCTGATCAACTCAAATGACCTTAACATAAAAGGTCTTTCTAACAATTCAGCAGGACAACAGATGTATAAAATTCCCCAATTTCCTATGTTTAAATATAAAGCACAATTTCGCAAACAAATCTTTTTTTTGCAACGATTTTGGCAAAAATGTCACCTCTTGGCAAAAGTTTTAATAAACAATGTTTAGCTATTCCCGATCTGTTTTCTACTTGTCATCACAATTTAATACATGCAAGCTGCTTATTTGACGATTTGCAATTATTGTGTGAAAATTTTGGTATGGCAATTCTACCTGTTTCAGGGGTTCAAAGTAATGCTTATATAATAGGATTCAATATCAAATAATAATTCGCAGTGTCTGGAATTTCTGTTGACAATTGAGCAGTTTTAAAAGAGACCTTAACAACATATTTCTATTACAGTTTTGTTCAATGGTTTTCTGGTTGAAAGATACATGTACCTTTTCATAGAGTATAGTTTTAACATTTCCTGACAAGTTGTGGCAATGTTTTTAAATGCCTTCCCTACTTCATTTTAGTTTAGTTTAGTTCCTTTTGCTTCAAAAGCTTAAAAGATGTTGAAAATGCTTTCCCCGTAAGTTCCCATGTTCATTTATGTTTGGATTGGTGACTACGATCCCGATGGAAAGTACTCAAACATTTTTGTACAAAAAAAAATCATACATAATTCCTATTAAGGCATTTCAAAAATTATTACTTAGCGTGAGAAGAGATTATCAAATGAAAAAACAACTAACAGGCAACACACGACGCCAGTTTGTTAAAAGCACAAATTTGGGTAAAGTGAGCGAGAAAAGAAACTAGCAAAATTTATAATAGATAAAATAAACTCAGAACATATTTACAAGGTTTACTTTATTAAAAAAGAAGTTGCAGCATAATTAAGCCAAACATATTTCAAGCGCAATTATATTCATACTATTCTAATTTACTAAAAGTGCATTATACATTACCAGAATCTATATCGAAAGAACTCAAAAGATGACTGCCATTTTGGTAGCTCATTGACATGTATGCTGAAGAGGCTGTCATCGTTATTGTTAATGGAATAGCAAACCACAGATATGCAGCAATAAAGAATCCGGCAACTCCTTGTGCCGGTTTTGCCGCAATCCTACTTTGCCAGTTTGCTTGATCACAAAAACTTAATGAGGTAGCCATCAAGAATAAAACCAAACCGTAGATTGCTCCGCCTCGGGATCTAAACGTCAAGAAAGAATTTTCATAGTTTCCATCGGGACCCTGTACACATTTCATGGCCTCGTACATATTTCTTTCGGATACCAATTCATTTGTCTGGAAGTACGACACATTTACAACAAAAACAAGAACACTGATGAATGTCAATGCTGTATTGAAATACGATATGTAGAATGTTGTTCCCAGTCCACCAATCAAACAGTAAGATCCAAACAAGAAGGCTAAAACAAGCAATATCATCTCGTCCGATATATCTTTTGCCAGTACATCTAGCGCAGCTTTTGCTGCTAGTATCAAAGCCATGATAGTCACAAAGTTAGCTATTAGTGCAATACAACAAAACACAATATGTGCCGATTTTCCAAAACGGGCATGCACAATCTGAAATGTACAATCACACATGTTTTATTTTAACTATAAATATACTTTCGTAATACCGGTATTCCTTACCAAAACAAAGTAATTAAATTAATTCCACCCTAAAGTAGCATCTGTGGTCTTTTAGTGGTCCTCCAAACTAATGTTACATATTCATGGTGAACTGTACTATTCTGTAGTATACAAGTTTGGATAATTATATTTCTAAATGTATTTCATATTATGTCTGAAAGTGTAAACTTTTCAAGTAATTACAATTCTATAAATAGCTTGTTTTAGAAAACGATACAAAATGGAAAAGCACGAGCATGAAAACGCAAAAAGAATTTCAGCAATCTTGTATTCGACGAAAGTTGAAATTCAAGTGTTCAAAAGGAAGCCTGGAAATGGTTGAAATAAATTACCACATGTACTATGCTACTTTCTTTCTACTAATATCATGCATTTCATATATGGTATATTTTGATTCGTCCTTACCTGTAAGAATGTCTTTGCTCCCGGAGCTCTAGATTTCAGAGTTATGGAGAGCAATGGAAACAAAAGAATGTCTAAAACAATTGCAACTGCGAAAAACAAAGAGCCTCCAAGGCCAGTCTGTAAACAGTAAAAAATATTGTCATGATTAGCAACATGCAGATTTATATTTAACCATAAAATAAAATAAAATACAAAACAAAAAACATTGAGTTCAGAATTTTGTAGATGTAAACCAATGTGAAATTGCTTTTCCATTTGTACCCCCTCGCTTATTTTTTCCCATCACCAACTAAAAATTCATCTTGTGTCAAATTAACGTTGTAGCATTCACTCATTCATTCATTCATACAAAAATAAAAGTAAATGCTTAACAAAGTCGTTTGAGATAACTAGAAGATAGACTTGATGGATTTTATAAATTTAAAAATATATAAACATATATGTATGTCTAAAACTATTGAAAATAAATTAACTTTTCCAACATAACTTTTCGATATCGCTTTTAAGAGAATAAAGAGCTTTGAAGTTTAAAGAGATTCCATTCAATTCAACCAGTGCCAGTGCATTTAGTTGTAAAAATTAGTAATAAAACATGTAAAATACTGTGAATAAAAACTCTGGTGTAAATAATAACAAAATACCGAAGTCACTGTGTAAATTACTTTTTTGAGTGTAAAAAAACTCCATGAAGTCTAAAGTGTAAAAAACCCCATTGAAGTTTAAGATAAACAATCAATAAAAAGCACAGTTTCATCTATCGATCGTATATTTTACAACCTTTCCGCATAATTTGATTAAATTCAAATTGGGACAACTTATTAAATGGTCTTTTACATTTTCTGGTCTTCAGTACATCTGCTGTAACCAAAAGCAAAATTCTTCTCCAATATTACTAACAACAATAATTGCTCCTTGAATGTTATGATATGATGAAGTCATTGAATATCTTGCTATGTAAAATGCATCATTGTTTTTCAACACATCAATGGAATTCCAATGGGTACTAACTATGCACCTCTCAGTGTGGATATATTTTTGATTCTGTTACAAACGGGACTTAACGAAATAAATCCAAAATGGAACCATACAAAATAGTGATAAACTATTCCAAATTTTACGATAACAGCATGTACATAGACGATATCCTTACTATTGACATCCCGTTTTTATCGACGTCTTTTACCCATAGGAAATGAAACTTAATAAAGCAAACCTTGATTCTAAATTTCACCATATACTAGATCTAAGTATCATTATTGACTCTAGTAAAATAAAACTAAAATTGATGATAAAATTTCACTCTTCTTGTCGGCGACGTTCTCTATAGATAGTTTCACCCGGTGTATATACCTAAACTAGTACGATCCACAAGCGTTTGTTCTACTTTTGACGATTTTAACAAACACATCCAAACTTTTACAAAAAGGTTACTGATTTCATAAATTGCTAAATACCTTTAATATGTTTTATAGAAGATATAAAAATTTGATATCTAAATTATGGCTTGATTCGAGAACAGTTTATTACCAAGAACATTTTACGGAAATGTCGTTACAAGTGCCAGAAACTGATACAAAAAATCTCAAAAATGGATGAAGCATACAGTTTGTACTTTATTTACGTAAAAATGGTTATCGACAGGATATTTCACATAACTATGGGATCTAACGGCCTGAAGATTTTGCACGTATACAGGCCTCTTACAGATGTCTAGTCTACTGTTATCCTTCTTTAATATTCAGTTTGAAAACCATCACTGCTCTAATGATATGTCAAGTTTAAACCAGTTTTGACACGTTAGATAAATTTTCATATTCAACGTATGTTGAATAAAGCCCCGTGCTATTTCCCGTCAGATCTATTCTGAATACAATTCTTGGTTTTTAATCATTTATCATTAGAGAAAAAGATTATACCACTTTATTACCATATTTTATCCACTCTCGATAGTTACATTTACAAATTTCAAAATACTCGTCAAGCCTCGCTATTAAAATTTAAAAAAATAACTCTAGTGGATAAAATATGGTGATGAACGGGATTTGGGGACGTAATCTATATTTCCACATTTATGAAAATTATTCCATAATGCCATTTCATAGCGCCGATTTCATAGCTAGTAGTTAGTTTTAAAGCTAGTAACCAATATAAAATTTATATGGTTGAAAATCAATGCGTGGCATGTATGGGATACTGAGTCAATCAACGTCGAATGAAATTGATTAGCAAATTTCTCAGTCAAAGAGCGTTTTCTTTTGGTTAGGAGACTAAGGTGCATTTAGTCGGAAATATGTTTGAATATATTGACTTGTAAACTTATTCATAAATGTAAAGCCTTTTCTTTCCAACCAAACCGTTTTGTCTCACTGACACTACATTCTGATAGAAGCAATGAAACTCTCTCGGTCGGAGGTTCTCCAGCTCCTAGTAATTTTTTTATATTTAATTGCTGTGTCAACTACGTGGTATTCAAATGTCACCTGTTATAGTTGTATTTTTTGTTGACGTTCATTGATTCATGAAATACTGCTAATGAATTTCGTTCACAAATAAACTTTGGAAGCTGTATACTGAGCGTACATAACTTTATTTGTCAGTTGGTAATCGGTCTGGAGATGGCATGTCAGTGTCCGTATATTTAGTTCTTTCAGTTTCATTTTTCACAATTGACTCATTCCTGTTGCTAACTGAATTTTACTGTTGTTACGATTGTTTTTTTTAATTTCTTTATCACATTGGCTATAGGGGGAGGTTTGGGTCTAATAAAACTAGTCTAACCCCTCCGCAGCAGGTTTGTGTCTTGTCTGTTTTCTGCTTAGTTTACTTTATGTCTATAGGTATAGGAGTCTAGGATGGTGTTTATTCCACTGAACATGATTACTCTTTATTTAGGTTCCGACTCCGACCTGCCGCGTTGGGTTTGATGTTTCCTCACCGTTCATTGAAGATCTTATGGTGGCTCTGAGTTGTTATTACTCCACTTTGGGTCGTTGTCTCTTTGACACATTCCCCGTTTCCCTTCTTTTTTTCTATTTGTTATACCTTATGCTTTTTGAGAATTAGACTGATTTATTTTATCAATTAAAAAAACGATTTGTTGACCATCAGTATGTTTTTGTTGATTGAATGCACCCAATCTGTTGACCACTTGCCTATATGATTAGTTAAATAATTTTACATTTGTATCCCGTGGTCTCCTGACATGTTTAAAGGCAAAACGGCCATGTGAATTGTCTGAGGCGTATTGAACAAAAGTGAAAATTGCAACACCAAAAATGTAGTACAGCTAGATATGCCTTTTAAGCATATTTCAAAGAGAAGATCATATATATTATTAATAAGTATAACAAATCAGTTGTGTATTGGGTTCCTAATACAATAGCTGTTTTGTTTTACCGTTTGAAGAAGCTGTGGCTTCGTCTAACAGTTCAGTCCTCGGTACAAACAAATAGGCTATTTCTTTCGGACTTATTCAATAACTGTATATTGTCATCATCAATGAAACGTTTCAAAATGTACTGTTAGGTTTTTCCTTCACACGGTAATTAACAAAAAAGACGGGAATAGGTTTTTCATATTGATGAGTTCATTCAAATATAAGTATACACCAAAGTAAAGTTTGTACTGCTGGAAATTTCGATATCTTATGTGTTGCAAGTGTATCTCTCTTTAAATTGAATAGTAGATTGAACGGTGAACAACTGTTGTCAAATGTCCCAGCAATATTTCAGCAATATACTGGCATGAACTGTTGAATATATGAAAGACAGGGATAAACAAAAAGATTCAATATGAAACGATGGCAATAGAATACCAAAGGAACATTGGAGTGATATTTGCAAAAATCGAAGTCCAAAGACATGACGTTAAACAGCTCAAAAGCACAGAAATAAAAGAGCACATTCAAAACCGAGGCACTCAAAGCATGCACAGTAAAGACTCCCCAAGAGAAGAATCAGATTTCATAAGAAAAGTTAAAGGCGATAATCTGTTGAAAGTACACTTGGAAAGAATGTCTTAACGAAGGACGTGCAAAACAACAAGGAATTACATAACATGTTACTCGGTTTAATGACAAACCAAGATATCAATTTATATATTTTACAAAAGGATATGGAGTAAATGAACTTGAGATCATAACACATATGTTAAATCTAACTGCAATAATTTTAATGAGCTGTATTGCCATTGAGGAGAAAGAAATGAAATTTAAACACTGATATCAAACAATAACCTAAAGAACTTTAAAATTTATCAGCTACTGACATTACAAGATGCAAATTGGTTTTTTTAAATCGATATTGTACTTTATTATATTTGTACTTTTATTTCTATGTATATTAAAGTAAAGAAACACACCTACTCAATAAAACATCATATTGCACAGTTGATCATGATAAATCATCATATTGCACACTTACTTTGATTGACATTTACAGGCCACGCCCCTTTAACACCCACAATAAAATATACCACTCCTCTTTTGTTTGTCATCAGTGACTTCAGCCATGTCAATCAAATATAATAAAACAATTATGGCACTTCTATACTCGATCAATATGGGGTTTAACGGAGCACAAAAGATAATATTGAACTCGGGGTAAACCCTCGTTCAATATTACTTTATTGCTCCGTTAAACCCAATATTGACCTCGTAGAAGTGCCATAATTGTATAATATTATATTTACGGAACAGTTTTTAAAATCGATATTGTACTATTATGTATGTTTACGAAGCAGCTCTGAAGCCCTGGACAACTTGGATGGTGATACATATAGAATTTTGTAAAAACGTCTTAAAATCACATTGTATCCAGCATTGTGATAATTGTAGATGATATTGAAACTTGAATAATTACCTTGCTCATAATCGTTGCACTTTGTAAAAAGTCAGCCGGCCATAACATCTGAGAGGTAACTGTTACAGCTGTTAAACCCAAGGTCACTTTGCCTCCAGCATCAAACACTGTATCAAGGCTATGAGAATCGTGGTAGACGTATTTTCGTATGGCATTATGAATGATTCCTAAACTTATTGATAGACCACCAAAGCCAAGAAACATCAACAACAGTGCCTGGTGCTTTTCAAGAACGGGCGAAATGCTGAAAAAGAAAATTGTTAAAGAATCATTCAAAGAAAGTTTCTAGATTAAGCAATAGATTAAATCGTCGTATCTAAAGTCATCCTCATCAAATAAAAGAGTTGTAAATCATCTTCTCCTTATAACATGGGGTGTGAAAATGTAAACAAATTTATATTTTAAGTACATGTAACACAGGGTAATGTTTTGTCCCGGTTCAGAGTGGTGTTTAGTCTCGGTTATTTTATATTTGAACAGTTACCTTTGCCTAAACATCATCTGTCACACTATAACGCACAGCACAAACGTGTGCCGACGTGTGAGAATATTTTCGTACACGCTGATGTGCGTTGTGTAAGTTTGAGGCACGTTTTTAACAAGTTGCATACACGTCGACACACGTTGGCGTGCGTTATTGAACGTTGAGCACGTCGGAAAATTTGGAATATGCTCAAAATTTAACGACGTTCATTAACGTGTTCTTTAAGTTATACACACGTTAGACGAATGCTAGAGGTACGTCACGCATGCAACGTGTGCGATATGTTGCAGTTTCTCGAAAGTTGTTTTAAACGTGTAGAGAGAGCCCTTGTAACTAAGGAGTAACGTATTACCCGATGTTTTATTATAAAAATAATAGTTGAAGAGGAAGACAAAATCCCAAAGAATTCAAATACATGTAGCTACTTTATTTCAACATTAGACTGACAAATTTTGTTGGTAATAAATTTTGTGATTTGTTTTGGGGACCTATCCCTCCTTCAAATCCGTCGCATTTTTCGATGGCAATTCTATCCATCTTTACCTTTATAAATGGCATTTGGGAGAAGAATTTCCAATTGATAGAACAAATGATCGTCAAAACGCTATACAGACGTTCTATAAATTCTAGAAGATCGTTATGAATGCGTTCGGTATACGTCAAGTACGCTAGTTAAACGCCTCTGAAACGTCGTCATACACTGTTACACGTTTTGTGAGCGTTGCAGACAAGTTATAGATAAGTTTTCCGTGCGTTGTAGGTCGTTAGCCAGACGTTATGAATGCGTTCAATATTAGAATTTCTTCAATTTCTTCGGCGTGTGCCAACGTTCTTACGAAAATTCGCGAACGTCAGTACACGTTGCCTAGAACGTTATAGTATGACAGGGCCTTTACTAGGGGTGTCATCGTATCGTTTTTTAATTATGCATATCTTGGTTAGTACTTTTATTACAAAATCTGCAATAAATTATATTTTTGTATAAAATTGTAGATTTTGTATGTACGTATATTTATAACAATTTGTCTTTGTTTCATAATGACTCGATGGTTTGTTTTTGGTTTTTGTTTTTTTGTTTTTTTGTTTTTTTTTTGTTTTTTTTTGTGTTATGTTTTGTCCTTTTTCTATTTTGTTTGTTTTTTATTTTATTTATTTATTTTTTTTTATTTTATTATTTCTTTTATATAGCAATACATATTCAAAAGTCTTTAATTCTGACAAAGATGTCAGTCTACTATTGAGAATAAACCAAAATTTTTAGATGCGCGTAATCAAAATAAAATACACCCAAAAATGCGGGGTATTTGAGATTGCAAATATCTCTACATAAAGAATCATAGACATTATCATTTTGGATTTTTTGTATTTCAAAGCTTCTCTCATTGAGTGCAGATATTCATTACATGCGCTGCAATTAACACTGCACTATTGAATGCTTTTAATTCATTTCTTGCTACGAAATTTTTCATATTCAGCCGTGTAAACACGGGTGACGCACATGAAGTAACTTAACAAAGCAAATGTTACAATTTCAATTATATAAACCTCATTTATCATTATCACTTATGCTTAACAAGAAAACTGTATTCCAGAATAAATGATTGATTGATTGATTAATTAATTGATTGATTGATTAGTTAGAGTTTAACGTCCTGTGAGCAATATTTTAGCTGCATTAGGACAAGCCCGAATAAATGAGCAAGACCTTAACTTATTTCTCTTTAAAAGGGACTTCCGTTTGCTGAAGCAATGATTTTATTAATACAAACATTGAGTAAAATTCACCAATTCAATAAGCCAGAATAATCATAATGTCATCGTCGACTTACCAGAAATGAAGGACTGCGAGTCAAAATTATATTAAAAAATAGAATTAGCGCATTTCGTTCATTTAATCCATATCCTTTCACTGTCCATTGTGGAATTCCTCATGGTGACTTCAAAATGAAGAACAACAACAAAAGCGTTGTTTAATTGCTTTGTTATACCATGAATTCGTAGAGATTTGGTCTAAGGCATGTGGATTTACTCCATATCCCTTCATTGCTTACATGAGACAATGCCTCTACAAATACTTGGTAGAGCCAAGCATTGGAACAATGCTTTTACTATTGTTCTTCATCTGTAAGTCATCATGAAGCATTCGACTATGAGCTTTTCTCATGTCTCATAGTAAATTCAAGACGGCCATTAGCACTGAGTTTGTTAATTTCGTATTAAAAGCTATCAATGATGTTAGTTTTTACTATTGTTGTTCGCTCCGTTTTTACACCTTTTGCCCATTTTCCGCGTTTCTCTTACTAAGTAACTTACTTTGATTGTCTGTCATGCTTTAATGATGTCACTTTACATGATGAGTTTTCTCCATAAACACTGTGTATTACCAACACAATACAGATGAACAATAGTTTTCTCATTTTATCTGAAAAATAACAACAAATTGATAATCAAGTCTTGTAGCACTGTATGTGTGCAAAACAAGTTGTTTTTCATCGGTGGATCTGATCGTCGAAAAAGGAGAGTTCCGATGGAATTCCAAAAAAGGAGGGTTTAACGGTGTCTTTTTGTCATTTTTGTCTAAATCGTGCAAACATTTTTTCAAAGAAAAGAGAGGCCCCGGCTCCAAAATCCACGGAACCTACAACTGGTATGCATTCTGTTTAGTTTAAACAATGGGGGTAATAGCAAAATTACCAAACAGAGTTGTCAAGAGCCGAAATCCATGAGACAAGAAGACAAATCAGGTGGAGACCACAAGATAAAATGTCGACTGCAATGGTCCTGCCTTGGTACAGGCATTTCAAAAGAAATGGTAGCTTAAACCGGTTTTATGGCATACCAAACCTCCCCTTCCATAGCGGGAGTGTCCTGTAGCAGCTCAACAACAATTGCCATTGAAAGGTCGTAGACAGTTGAAAAAAATGATCGTCCAAGTACATGTACTAAGTAAAAAAGAAACTCGAATCACAGTTCAGACCGAAACTTCAAATGTTACCACAGGGACTGGTGTATTTTAAAGAACTTTTTTAATAATCGTATGAATGTTTTTAAGCTTTGATTAATAAGGCGGGCACGGAGAAGTGTGTTTAATGAGAAAGTCAGTATAATTTGTGCTAGATCTCGCGTAACAAATCAATGTGAAATATACATGCCGTAAGCAGGTGGAGCCGGAATATTACTGTCTATGTTCGGGAAATTGATAATTTTGTAATTAAAATCGTCCCTTTTTTCGTAAATTTTAGCACTGAGATGACCATTTTCGTCAAATTCGAGATATAAGTCCCAAAACGATGTAGATATTGCGGTTTCTTTTGTATCCTTTATATCTAGTTCTGGTGCATATATTGATTGGATCCATTTAGCAAAAGATGCTTTATTGATGGAAAGAACATTATCCATATATCTTAAGTGAGATTGACGGATCTCGCTTCTTTTATGTTATGATCTCTTACGAGTCAATGGAGAAATTTAGTCTCGTAAGAGTATAAAAACAAGCCTACGAGTAGAGCAGCACGATTAGTGCCCCATCAGTGCCAAACTTGCTTTTGATAAATAGCACCTCCAAATATGACAATTATATATCGCATAAGCCATTGTCATCTTAGAAGAGGGTTCCATATTCGGTCTTATTGAAAAATAAGTACTTACCAAACTGTAACTTGAATATGTGTATTAATACACAAAAAAAATAAAATAAAAAGCAGTGCTTTTACTTTTTCATGCTTAAGCTTACAGACATTTTCTAGTATATATTTAAGAACTTGCATATTAACTAAGACAATCCTGCACACGGTGCTGTCCTTTACTGTCTAAATAGAAAAAAGAAGGCAAACGGGGAATGTGTCAAAGAGACAACGACCCAAAGGGGAGTAATAACAACTCAAAGCCACTATAATATCTTCAATGAACGGTGAGAAAACCCCACACCCAACGGCAGGTCGGAGTCGGCCCTGAACAAAGAGCAATCAAGTCCAGCGAAATAAACATCATCCTAGACTCCTATAGACATAAAGTAAACTAACTAGAAAAAGGACAAGACACACAAAGGCTTAATAAATTCCTGACTTAGGACAGGCGCAAACCTGCTGCGGCGGGGTTAAACTAGTTTTATTGGATCCAAACCTTCCCCCTACAGCCAATGTGATAAATCAAAAAACAATCGTAACAACAGTAAAATTCAGTTGGCAACAGGACTGAGTCAATTGTGAAAAATTAAACTGAAAGAACTAAATATACGGACAAAAACATAAAATCACAAGAGACTACTAACAGTTAACTGACATGCTCCAGACCAATCACCAACTGACAAAGTAAGTTATGTACCCTCAGTATACAGCTTCCACCAAGATCCGTTCCTGTGAGGAGTTTAGAATAATGATTTCATGTATATACCGGAATACATAACCCGTGTCCATGCAATACAGATTTTAGAAATTTAGAATGTATTTAGTTAAATTGCAAAGACCCTATCAAAAAATCAATGTTAATACCAAAGAAGGCCATACGTAATGACTTGACGACAATACCTAATTATAACCCTTATGAATTAGACGATTTAAAGGTTTTATAAGTTTGTTAGGCGAGTTTAAGTATTGTTTACTCTTATGTAAAACATTACCGTAAAATAAGGGATGTGAAATACCAGCCTTGATTAGATGTTTACAGGTTGCATTGTATTTATGAACTAAGTCTTTATATCGATGATAAAATTTAGTAAAGGTTTTACTAAACTAGTTTGTGATAACGAAAACCCTGATGTAATAGTTTTTCAGTTATGAAAAGATTCCGTTCATTAAAATCGCAAACATTATTACATACTCGAGCAAATCGAACAAGCACCAAATGATGGCGCTAATGGAATATCGCCATCCAGAAATGGATAATTAACTATGGGAAAAGAAAAATCATACCTTTTATCATAAATTTTAGTATCTAATTTACCATTCGTTATATCAAAATTGATGTCTAAGAACGTACAATGATGATTATCAGAATTGGCTTTATTGAAAGTAAGTTCTGTAGGTAGATGTCCTTATAATACGTATTGAAGTCGTCATTATTTAAAGTTAAAATATCATCCAAATATCGGAAAGTGTTGTTAAACTTTTCAATTAAATGTTGTTTAGATGGGTCTTTGCTGATGTTGGTCATAAACTGAGATTCGTAGCAGTACAAAAAGAGGTCCGCTATAAGTGGTGCACAATTGGTACCCATAGGAATTCCTATGACCTGGCGATAAATACAGTTACCGAAACGAATGAATATATTGTCAAGTAAAAATTCAAGTGCTGAAATCATATCAAAACAAGTCCAATTAGTTGAATTCTTTTGTTTTGTATTACTAAAATGTGTTTTAAAGGAATTAGAACATATATATTCACATTCGGATTTTTTGAATGCCCATTGAATAAGACGTATGAATTAGTGTGTGACTTTTAGTGAAAATTCCACACTTCTAGGAAAAAACACGTTCTGGAATATTTCTATTTTTAACCGAGAATAATTAATGGAATGTTTCTATTTTTAACCGAGAATGATTTATGTGATTTTTGCTGCCTTTTTCGATTTTTAGGAAGTACTATTATATTTACTTACCTTGTTCAACAATGTTTATTTCAGCAATTTAATACCCGTGTCTCGGTATAAATTAACACTTAGTAGTTAAATCTTATCCATGAATACTTCATTGTATGTATGTAAATGTGGCAATCTACATGTATTTACGAAGACGTCATTGCCCTTGTCAAGTTTAAATGAGAAGGAATAGCACTCTTCCTGGGTCGAGAATTTTAGCTCTGCGATCATTGTTGCTGCCCTGGGTCTTTTCGTGTGTTCTAATTATAGTTACTGGTGTTGCATCTTGAAATAAATTAATTGCCCTCTAAAGAAATTCCCATCCAACAAATAACATAACTTTTCTCTTCCGCAAAACTGGGATATAGTATTCAGTGTCAGGTTTCATATCCTGTTTTGTATTCCCTATCGGTACTTTATATCCCCTAGACCGTGCCTCAGAAAGAATGGCTTTAAGTATAGTACAAAGATAGGGGATATGTACCGTATTCCAAATTGAAAGCCGGTTAATTATAATACTATCCTGCTAGTTAGGTATAGAATTTCGAGTAGATAAGGATAAGTAGATAAGGAGGGGTATAGGCCAAAAATACAAGTCGCGGGGCGGTAAAATTTCCCGAGCCTGAAAGGAAATTTAGACCCAAGACTTGTATTTTTGGCAAATACCCCGCCGTTCATGACATATCTGTTTAATTACATCGTATGTCTCTATCATCAACACGCACAGATGACAAGAGTCTCCGATAGTTGAATGATAGGATAGCCTGGTCGAACCTGCCCCAACCTCGCGATTGTCAGCATAGGTCAGGATCCCAGGCTAAATGATAGGAGTATTCCCCCCCCCCAAAAAAAAATGCCACGGCTATTAAATAATCATAATGCAGCTTACTTACGTAAGGTGTAATAAGACAAGGTATTTAACCACTGCGGAATATAAGTTAATTTTGATGATTCCCCTAGTGAAATCTCTAGAGGAGCTTAATATGACTTGCATAAAGTGTTTGGGGTATCAAAATACAAAAAAAAAAAAAACGCTCAAAGGAGAACGTTCATTCACGGATGAAATTATTAGCCAAAGTACGTCAATACACTTATCACAAAGATCAGTATATTGTTTACAGTCAGTTTGTTACACAGAAGCTGATAACATCATAATTAATTTTTGATACAAAAACACCGTTCATTCGCGATTTCCGCCATACGACTACCTTTCCATGTTTTTTTTTCATATTCGTTATATATTGTTGATCTAATTTGCAGTGATTTTCTAAAGAAACCTTGATTTTAAAATTTAGAAAAGGGAGGGAGAAAAGGGAAATTTAATTGATTTTAGTCAATATACAAATACGAATACTTTATTTATCGAATGGACATGTTAACAAAAAATATATAAGTATATATTCAATAATAGATCAGGGGCACAAGCACTGTGGACGATGTGAATATAGGATAGACAAGATGACTCAAGTAGAGAAGGCATCAAAAAACATACACTTATACATAGCATGAACATAGCCGGAGAAATTATACATAAATCAATATATTTTTTATATATTTGGGGGCAAATACACATAAATATTACATACCTTTTACAAACAAACCTTTTACCTGTCAATTCAACTGAATATGTACTTAACAGGTAAGTAAGATGGAAGGATAACAATATTATTTACACGTCAATTTGTCAGAAATTTTTAATAATAAACAAGTTTTGTTTGATGACGAAAGCAGTGAGACAACAATTTAAATGTATAAAATCTTTGTGAACACGATTTTAAAATTAACGCCCGACTAAAATTACATGTTTACATGTATTGAATAAAAATGGTTCCTTTGAATTTTCCCGTATGAAAATGCAAGCTTGTAACGAACAAATGAAAATTCATTTTCAATAATGAATATATGAATGGCATGCATCCCAAGCGATTTTTACTGACCAAGATGTCTTTATTTTCAGAAACCTGTATATTCAGAAAACAAAAAACTGAATCAGTCCGAACATAGTTGTTTCCCTCTGATTAAAGCTGTTAAATTGCTTAAGTAAGCTGAAAAAAGATGAATTTTGAAAATGTAATCTTGTTTAAAATAACATTTTTTTCTGATATAGTATAGTACTTACAAACTGCCGCTATACCCTTTAAAGTTGTTTACAATAGCATTACATAACTTCACAGGTATCCGGTGTACCTACAGTTTACTACTTACAAAAAAAAATCATTGATAACGACATTGATAAAAACCTTACTTTTTAGTAGTCCAAAAAGTCACTGTTTGATATTATCTTCCTTCTAAACAAGGTGTTGTTTTTTTTATTTATTTATTTTTTTATTTATTATTTTTTTCTATACCTTCTAAACAAGCAAAAGGGTGTTGTTTTTTTTTCTTTTTTTTCCCGCAATATGCTGTCTGTAATTGTTAATGGTTACTGTTAAATATTTTGCTAGTTTGGTACCAGCTAAGAACGGCGCATTTAGGGCATCTCAAAACTGAATGTTAACAGCAGCTTAATCTGTTTGTTCTCACAGAAATACTGTAGTCTACCGTATCAAGATGTAGTTTTATGTTGGCGTATTTGACACTTACCCACAAAGCGCAAAAATTAAACACATCAAAATTTATAACGTAATGTATTTTAAGTACACAACGCAAAGATCGTATTTGAAAAAAGAACAACGGCAGTAGAATGCCGAAGGAACAATAAGGGACCGACCATTTAACCTGAAGGGGGGGTTATGGTTTTTTTTCTGGACAGAAAATTTTTTTCGCGCTTCGCGCGAAACAAATTATTTATTTTTTGCACGCGTATCAACAAAATATTTTTTTTTCAAAATTAACAGTATTTTTTGGGGCAGAAAGCCTCATTCAGAAAATTTTTTTTTCATCATTTTGGCAGCCAAAAAATTTTTTTTTCACATAAAATCAGATCCAATATATTTTTTTTAGAAAAAAAACCATAGCCCCCCCCCCCCCTTTTCAAGTCAAATGGTCGGTCCCTATGGGAAGTGTTGATCACAAATATCAAAGTCCAAAGACATGGCAAAAACGGCAACAGAGAAAAACAAAGATAAAACAAGGACGTGAGACGTCCACAGAGCATATTATGGGTTATGTGGAATGTAATTTTGTTAAAGGTGTTTCATTCCGGAAATCTTGATTTTAATGAAAAAAATCCCAGTGTCAGCATATCCATTATTACTTTTTTAAATGTAGCCAGAATATCCCCGATAAAAGTACATCTGATGAACACGATAAAATTCGTCTTTTATTACCCTTGACATCCATGATTAATGAAAGGTGAAAGATACTAACTTCACGGGGAGTAAATGAAAAAATATTTTATTTTGTTGTCGTTTTCTCTTCCTTATATCTGCACCGAAGTGTTCACAACCAATGTATTTTTTCTTTTAGCGAACTCATAAAAATGTCAATTTCTAATCGGTTAAAGACGTTAATATTTTTGAACCATTTTTCTATTTTATGCGCGTAGTATTTTAGATGTAATGCGGTAATATAACTCATACCCTGGTGTTTTAGTCTTTATTTAGTTAAGAAATACATTTGTATTTTATGTTAGGATGGACGATCCGAAGGAGAACATAAAGTTTATCATCGGCATGACAGTCTCATGTATGACCTGCTTACTCGTGTTTGAAAATCTTCTGTCTATGGTGCATTATTGTTTCCTTTGTTACAATGTATGTATCTATACCTTTTTTTATTTTTGTGTCTGTGTTTCTTGGGGTACATACTAGACCATGAATTCAGAAGTGGATATCATAAATCTACCTCGGTTCCATATGCTCCGTTGGTCGATGTGAGTTTACAAGGTCATAATTAAGATAGCCTAAAGCCATTTTGTAGACAGAGTGCGGAGTAACAACACGCTTAATGGAGTATATAAAAGCCCCCTTTTATTTATTTATTTTTTTTTTGTTTAAAGAACAGAGTAGCCAAGAAGTCAAAATGTCCTGCCTATTTTGGACATGGTTTGCTATGGCAACCGTGGCTTCCATTTTTGGCCATTGCAAAAACCTTAATATAGCAATTTTTCTGAATAAAACAATAATTTCCCAAGAAAATTGATATATATCTAATATAACCCTTTTATGAAGATAAATTGGAGCATTAACACAATTAAATGTCTGTGGTTCATAAACATGTATAAATGAAATCAGAAACCGGCTACAGAAAATGTCAAAACGCATTTTTTCAATGCGAATTATTCTTAACGACATTATGTTTATTTTGCAACTTTAGGTCAAGGACGTATAATGAGTCCTTGTTTAGGTGAACCTCAATTTATAGCTAATTTCAGATTCCAAAACGAATTTACATTTTCGAACACGTTTAAAAAAAATCAAACATTATTCAATCGGACTAAACAAATTATACGTGAACTCTCAGTTGACCTAAACCGTTCGCCGAGAACTCTGTTTCGGCATTTCACATTTCATTTGCTATTGTTATGCATGTAGTTTGTACAGCAATTTTGTCAACGAACTATTATTGTCTCAAAAACTTACACATAAAGGTTATGTTAAATCAGTGTTGCAGCTGTCGTCACCAGTATTTGACGGATCGTTACAATGTTCCTCTTGTCTCTTTTTATACCCCCGCTTGAAAAGTGGGGGTATATAGTGATGGGGGTGTCCGTCCGTCCTTCCGTGTGTCTTTTTTCATTCTATTTTACAGATGAGAATAGGCATCATTGGGAAGATCCAGAGTAAATTTCCGGACAACGACTATGACAGATCATGACTTTCATTGGTCGTGTGACAGGTGCCACACATGGAGCAGGCCATGCTCACATTTCCGGAGCACCTGATGATACCTCAAGTTTTTTAGGGATCATACTGGTAGCGCTAGGGATTATACTGCTAGCGCTAGGGATCATACTGCTGGCGCTTTAGTTTTGTTATGTTCATTTTTTTTCCTTTTTTGTTTTGTTTATTTTGTCATTGTCACTCTGTCTCAGTTCGTGTTGGATATGAATAGTTGTGCTGTTTAGTGTTTCCTTTTTCTTCCTTTTTTCTTAGATATTTAGAAAATTTGTCCAAAAATGAAAAGCTTTGTGAATTCTTGAAATTAAACAATACTAAATAAGATTCTGAAAGGCGTTATAATACTTGTCACTTTATTTTTGTATCATCTTGTTCGAAAATCGGTCATTTTTACTTTTAAATTGGTAGTCACGAATATACAAGTTTAATATTGATAGACACGTGACGATTGACACGTGCGGATGGATTCGTGAATATATTTATTCATATATTAAATTTTTATTGTTGTATTTGCTTGCTGATGTATTAGATAGTTTGATAGAGAAGGGAATTGTGAATTGAAAACGGGTAAATGTTTTGTTTTGTTGAAGACATTTCAGTATCCGAATTTCATTATGAAATCGATTCATAATCATTTAATGATATTGTTTTTGACAATTAATATTTTGCTTTGATTGGGACTTGATACCAATTTAAATTGTGATTCGAAATATTGTCTAAGAATATGTCTTATAAGGTATGTAAAAATGTGTAACATTTTAGCAGAGGCATATAGATATACAAATGTATATCTAAAAATGTCTTTGATTTTAGGAACTTATTTTTGAAAGCCGCTTTACCTAGATCAGGTCCCTGTGACATTTATGAATCCCATTACACTACTTTCCCCGACATATATTTACGTGTAATGGTAAAAGATATTAATATATTTGGTAAATTACTATGCTCAATACAGCAATAATTAAAGTTTCAGAATTCTGTTGGATACGCATATCGAACTTTTTCAGATTTCAGAAGGCGTTTGTAACCTCTGTATAAAATTCACAATGTTTGTTCCACTAGATGATTATTTATTGCAGTTTGAATTAGCATATAGAATCCAGAATTAAGCGTTACTGCATTGCGATATAAGTCAATAATAACAGAAATTAATCAAATTGAAGTTGAATAATTTTATTGTAGTTTACTTATATTTGCTTAGTTATTGTGCTTGACTAAAGTCTTGGGCATTGAATGAAATGTTTCCTTATTATGTTTGGCTCTGTCTCAAACAAATTTTCCTCAAAGAGGAGCCAAACGAACCCGTACTTTGAGATTATGTATTTTTGTATCTTTAAAATTTTGCAAAAGAGGGACATCCGATTTTATGGAATTACAAATACATGAGTGTCATGTGCTATTCGTTCATTCATAATATTTGTTCCAAAAGGATAATTTAAAAAGTACATTTGTTCCAACGGAACAAAAATTATAGTACACTGTATTTATTCCTAACGGAATAAGCGTTATATAACAACTGTTCCCAAAGGAAGAAATATTATGCTAATGTTTTTGCCCGGTGTTTTTGTCAGATTTCCTCAGCATTATATACGTTCTTGACGACGGCCAGCATTGTTTCCAAAAGAAAAAAAATATTTTATATAATTTTTTCGGGGTATTCTGACAAAATTTTGTTTAATCTATTCATTTTGTCACATTCATTGTTAAATCTATGAAAAATTTAAAGGAGATGAGTTTGCCCCAAAATTTTTAATAACAAGATCAACAACTATTCATTTTTCTGCTATAAAATTTACTTTTTTCGCCTAACAAAAACCGAACTAGCTCCTATTCACTTCACTATTTATTGTGAACAATCCTAAAGAAATTCAAGTGAATAACCCGATATTGTTTGAAACATGTTTAAAATGTTTAAATTCAAAAATCCGGTCAATGAACTGTTTATTTATTTATTTATTACCATTAGGTATATAAATAACACACACCTGACTTCTACACATATGTACACGTAGATATATAATTACTATTGATTAATCTGTACAAAGTCGGACGGGGATGAATGAAGTAAAACAAGCAGCATGTCGGGCGATTGACGAGGAAGCAAGTGAATTACATACACTCAGTGCTGAAATTTGGAGTCATCCGGAACTCAACTTCGAAGAACACTTTGCTCACAAATTATTGACAGATTATCTTGAAAACAAAGGTTTTGATGTAACAAGAAAATATGTTGTTGACACTGCATTTAAGGCTGAGTTAGGATCTTCAGATAATGGGCCACATATTGCAGTATTGTGCGAGTATGATGCATTGCCAGAGATAGGGCATGCCTGTGGACATAATCTGATAGCTGAAGCTGGTATAGCTGCTGGAATTGGTGTGCAGGCTGCTTTCAAGGCAGCTGGAAAACCATTGGGAAAGGTCAGTATTCAGAGCGTTCAGCGTGGCATCTATTTTTAATTTTTACGCCTTATTAAAATATACCACTGTGATTAGTATAACCAACATCACATTTTTGTTTATACTTGGTCACATGTATTTGTTTGCTGAAAAGGTCAATTTACCTTAGATAGATAAAGACGAGCGCATTGACAATTTAATTTTTGCACGGAAAAGCAGCATTTGAACAAAATATTTATCACCAGAAATAATTAAAAATACGAATACCCGTCCGCATGGCTGTCGCTTAATTGAGTCTTTAGCATGTAAAAGTCTACTCCTTAGATCGCCGCGGCCGGGCGGGGGAGTATAAGAGAGCTTTTGTCATTGCCCGTCGTCGGCTTCATAAAAAAACAGTAACCTTGCTTTTGGAATGGAGGTCTTGAAGAGCTAGGATGCTAATATTTGTAATGAGGCCGAATTTAGTCCGGATTCTTCTCATTCCGTCGATACTATAATTTTAGGTGGTAATGAAGGCAAGTTTTAGAAATAACTTTCACATTTCTTCTAGAGGGTAGAAATTTAGTAATAGAATGTCCATATTTTGTATTTGATTTGTTAGAATGAGAGATTTTGGTGGTATCATATTTGTAGACATTTTAACCTTGACCTTTTATTATACACTAATTAAAATATAATGAATCTTCTTATTATATGTTGTAAACATTTTGTGAATTTGTATGTCATTGTTTATTTTATATTTTTGCTTTATTTGTGCAAATAAATTATATTCTATAAAATATAAACTTCAGTTTCATAAATATTTTGTGTTTTATGTGGTATATATTCAGACCTGTCAGGTCTCAAGCTTTCGGCGTGAGAGTCACTCTTTCAAACACCAAATCACACTCTCACGCTCACCACTTTCATTGTCACGCTTCTTTCATTTTTCGTGAAAAATTGATTTCAAATAGAAAAACGACCTTTGAAAATCAAGAAAAACCAGAAATCAAGGGTTGTTCAGCGCATTCTTTCATCATTCAGGTTCATTTTCTACTAATGGCCCTCAAGTAAAACATTTTTCTTCAATGGAAATCACAGATATGAAAGTTAAGTTTAAGAATTTTGTTTTGAATTCCTTGCTATTACTATTTGAAATACTCTCAGCATGCACCACTTTGCGTCTCTGAAGAAAAAAATCTTGTGGGATTCCTCATACACCCCGCGTCTCACTCTTGGAACCCAGACACCCTTGACAGTTCTGTATATCTATTTCAACAAGTGAAGAATCCAGCCACTAAGTCTCACTGGTATTTGAGGCTTCAATTACACGAGGGTTCCTATCTCGAAAGTCCCGTATTACAAAATGTATAACTTTCAAATTTATTGCGCACTGCTCCGTCGAGGTATATTGTCTTCTGACAACTCTTTTTGTTGAATAATCTGTTCTAATATTTATGTATTATGAGTTATGGGAACTTTTAATACCAAGAGATTGGAGCATTATAACTATATAATGTTGCATCGCCGGGTGCGTTATGTTTCATCTAATTTGCATCGCTAAATAATAATAATATTAAATAATTTTATATACAAATGTATGTAAGCGTACTATCATTCCGCCTGCAAAAATTAGACCAGAAGTGTGTGTGTTTGTGTGTGTGTGCAAGTTCAGTTTATTTGTTTTTAATTTTGTGTCGCTCTTCTTCGTTGTCAATATAATTATACGACCGCAAAAATTTTTGTGGTCGTATAATGGTATGGTGCTGTCGTCGTCGTCGTCGTCGTTGTTGTCGTCGTCGTCGTTGCCTGCAGACACTTTTGTTTTTGGTCAATAACTTTAGTTTCAGTTGACCAATCCTTATGAAATTTTAACACAATGTTTCTTGGCACAAAAGGCAGGCTTGACTGAGTTTTGGTCATTGTGGCCCCACCCGTTTTGAAAAAGGGGCCAAAAAGGGTTAAATTTGATGTTTTAACATATTTGACTGTAGAACCTTTATCTTTCAGTGTCTTCCTGAGGAAATTTCCTATCAGAAATATGCAACGGATTTCACGCGGCATGTACCGTTCACGAGATAAATGGGGCCGAAAAGGGGCCAATTTCAAAAATTTTATTTTTTTTATTCTTAGTCCGATTTTGATGCAGTTTTTTGCAGTGGATTCCTTATGAAAAATTAACAAAGCGCTGCACTATTAGATTTTTGATAACTTGTTCCTTTTCCAATCTATGAGGGTCCCAACGGGGCAAAAATTGCAAACATGCGGATTACCAAAAATATTTATTTTTCATCAAAATTCAATGGGATTTTTTTTCTTTAGATTCCTCTCATTGTAGGCTTTAAGTAGTATGATGACAGATTTGGCGTAGCTCTTACGGTTTCCGAGCTATTAGGGATCAAAAGGGCCAAAATTGCAATTTTTAGGAATATGTAAAATCTTTATTTTACATCAGATTTTGATGGGACTTTTTTCTTTGGATTCCTCTCAATGTAAGCTTTCAGCTGTATGTTAACGGATTTGATGTAGCTCTTACCGTTCACGAGATAAATGGGGTCGAAAAGGGGCCAATTTCAAAAATTTTATTTTTTTTATTCTTAGTCCGATTTTGATGCAGTTTTTTTGCAGTGGATTCCTTATGAAAAATTAACAAAGCGCTGCACCATTAGATTTTTGATAACTTGTTCCTTTTCCAATCTATGAGGGTCCCAACGGGGCAAAAATTGCAAACATGCGGATTACCAAAAATATTTATTTTTCATCAAAATTCAATGGGATTTTTTTTCTTTAGATTCCTCTCATTGTAGGCTTTAAGTAGTATGATGATAGATTTGGCGTAGCTCTTACGGTTTCCGAGCTATTAGGGATCAAAAGGGCCAAAATTGCAATTATTAGAATTATGTGAAGTCTTTATTTTTCATAAGTTTTTGATGTGATTTTTATCTTTGGATTGTTCTCATTTTAAGCTTTCAGTGATATGGCAGTATATTTTGCATTGCCTTATGGTTTCCAAGCTATAATGGGTCAAAGGGGCCAAATTGCAATACTTCAAAATATGTGAAATCTTTATTTTTCATTGGATTTCAACCTGAGTTTTTTCTTTGGATTTCTCGTGATGGTAGTCAACAGAATTTTTAATTAGCTCTTACAATATCCTAGTAATAAGGGATTAAAAGAGCTAATTTTTGTTTTCACTAGTTTGTGTCCGGTTAATTTATGTGACAAGGTCCTTATTGTGTCCAGCAAATTACTGTGTCCACATTAATTTTAGTTTACACTTGTTCAAATTTCAGTGGTCGACATGCTGCGGTCGTATCATGCTGCGCTCTGTGTAGCCCTTTATTGAAATTAGAGCTCCCGGCTTCCCCCTCTTTGTTATGTGGCGTTGGAGCGACATAACAAAAAGGGGGAGCCGACTCCCATGCGATATAACAAAAAGGGGGAGCCGGGTTAGATTGCTTCATTGTTTATCTTCAGCGTATCCCCCAGAATTTGTATTGTTTTTATTCGTGTTTCATATTTCTTTAAATTCAACCAAAATGAGTTTTAGTAATCACATATTTGCAAAATAATAGTCATTACAAAGGAAAATTAGCAAAAAATTGATATCTGTTCTATTTGCAGATAACAGTTTTAGGTACACCTGCAGAAGAAGGTGGTGGCGGGAAAGTCGATTTAATCAATGCCGGTGTGTTTAGTGATATTGATTTTGCGATGATGGTCCATCCCACGCCATTTACCAATTCACATACCACTATGACTGCAGTTGACATGTACGTATTATACTGCTGCCATGTTTTAGTCCATTTCTGTTTCGCTACATTTCTTTCTCGCTAGGAGCTGATTACCCAAACAATAATTGAGAATTTTGGCATACTGAAATTAACCCTAAAATTATAATAAGTAATTAGTCCCATCCATTTTCATTTAGTCACTTCCATTTTCATTTAAATCTCTTAAAATTTTTTGGCATCAAAATATTTTGACCTTATCCGTAGTCTTGTAGAAATTGGCATTTGCAGAATTATAATTTGACAGTGTAATTTTGAATTGCTGCCATTGTTAGTCGCCATGTATATATGCTAGAGTTAATAAAACTAATGACGTAATGACACTACCCAAATTGCAATAATGCTAAAGTTTGTCATGCTGTACAGGTACAGGTGTTTCAAGGAGTGGCCTCTCATTAGCAGCATTTGAATCAAGTATTATGGAAAGCCATATCAAAGCTCCGATGGAGCTGAATCTCGAAGCCCTGAAAATCTACACGTGGCAAAACGTCGTAGTCATCCAAAGAACTGCTGCATACGTCTGCATGTATTAAGTTATTCCGTAAATACGTGAAAATAATGGGATTGTGTGATTTCGCATGTCGATTTCATTGCTATAAATATATGTAATACACTGTCACAGGTAAACGAATGTTATTTTCATTTTTGACAAATTACTGCGCGACAGGTTCGTTGATCCGAGGTGCAATATAAAAAACGAGTAATTTGATAAACATGCATATTGTTTTCAATCTAATATAACAACACCGTATTCAACTCAAGAAAATGAAGAAATATAACTTAAAAACACAATGTACGATTTTGAAAGAAATTTGCGCACTATATTTTATCGGAAACACAAAGATCATCTTTTAGAGCTGTTAATAGGCTTGAAGCCTCATGTGATTTTTTTCTTGTCATATTAATATCTCTCCAGCCATTTCATGGCTTCGAGATAATAATCAAAAATAGCAAGAAAGATCATTGCCAACAATATCTAATGGAAGGCCAAATCAAGAACCAACGACATCTACCGAAAACAATACATGAATTCATGGCTGGATAATTTAAGGGGCTAGAATTCTTAGGGAAAAAAATTAAAAACAAAATTTGTAAATTTCTTCAAAATACAATGAAAATTTCATCTCCGACTTGTGAATATTCTCCCGGGTTTGAATTGTTACATCTTTGTTTTGGATTCCTTGTCCATGTTCTACAATAACCAGACAAGAACAGATGATTTTTTCTAATTAAAGGGTAACAGTGAAATATAGAGGGAAATCTGCACACGCTGCAGCCTTTCCATGGGAAGGGGTCAATGCCCTAGACGCTGCAGTATTGTGTTATCAGACTGTATCCTGTCTCCGGCAACAGATGAAACCGGAATGGAGAGTTCAAGGTCAGTAGCAAAAACCATGTAGTGGAATACACTACCTTTCTTACTATGGAAAGTTCTTATTGTGTGCATCTACACTTGTTCAAATTTTTGTGGTTGAAATGCTGTGGTCATATTTCATACTGCGCTTGGCGAAGCGCTTCATTAAGTGTCGTGATTAATGTTAGCGTTTTTGTCTTGGTGCAAATCATTTGCATATTTTTTCGTTTTCAAAATCGTTTATTGCTACATGCCGAATCTCGTATAATATTGAAAAAAAAGAAGTATGGCCATTTCAGCCGTGAAAATGTTGTTGGGTCATTTTCAAATTATGTTTGAAGTGGTATGTTCTCTTCCTAGGAATAAAACCGATAGCCACATCTTTATGCTCTCTGGCGTAATAGCAGTCGAACATGGCTGTAAACTGCATTTCATGTTCATTTAGCCATTTTACAGTGTATTGGAAGATATTACTACTCGAAGGACACGGAGAACCATAACAATTTTTTGTTTTTGTTGTTGTTGTGGGTGTTTAAACATTCGCCTTTCCAAGTTGAGGTAGTTATATTTGCGCCTTCCCAAGTTGCAGTTAGTTAGATTTGGTTCTGGAGGTGATATGCAACGAAATCTACAAAAAATGTCATAATCTGTCAAAGTTGTATTAAAGTTGCAAGTTTTGTAGCAAAATTTTTTATCGTAAAGTAAAACTAGAGGCTCAGACACTGAGCCTGAATCGCTCACCTGACAAAATGCTGAAGCAGGGTTTTCGATGTTATGCATGGTGGCCTCGTTTTTTTATGTGAATTTCCCATAGAGAGAAAATAAACTATGTTCTGTGCTGGCAGCCATGTTTTTAATTGGATCCGAACAAAATGAGCAATCTTTGTTAAGGACCTTCAGTTCATCATTCTTGTAAAGTCTGGTTGAATTTGCTTCAGCGGTTTCGGAGCAGAAGAAGAAAATGTGAATTTTCCCATAGGGTCCAATGTTAAACCTAAGTTCCGCGCTGGTGGCCATGTTTTTTATTGGATTGGAATGAAATGAGCAATCTTCATTAAGGACCTTCCATACATCATTCCTGTAAAGTTTAGTTGAATTTGCTTTGGTGGTTTCAGAGGAGAAGATGAAAATGTGAATTTCCCATAGGGCCAATGTTAAACTATGTTCCGTGCTGGCGGCCATGTTTTTTATCGGATCTTAACGAAATGAGCAATCTTTGTTAAGGACCTTTAGTACATCATTCCTGTAAAGTTTGGTTGCATTTGCTTCAGTTGTTTCAGAGGAAAAGAAGAAAATGTGAATTTTCCCATAGGGTTCAATGTTAAACCTAAGTTCCGCGCTGGCGGCCATGTTTTTTATCGGATCGGAACGAAATGAGCAATCTTTGTAAAGGACCTTCAGTACATCATTCCTGTAAAGTTTGGTTGAATTTGCTTCAGTGGTTTCAGAGGAGAAGATGATTATATGAAAAGTTAACAGACGACGGACGGACGGACGACGGACGACGGACGACGGACGCCAAGTGATGGCAAAAGCTCACACTGACCCTTCGGGTCAGGTGAGCTAAAAATGTATTTTAATCGATTTTGTTTTAATAATATATATAATAGATGACCTCATGAACCTGCTTAATTAGTTTTTTAGAAGTATAAATGCGTTCCCAAAATTGCGATGGGAATAAATTCACTGGAAAGTGGCCATACCCCTTTCTGATATTAAAACATGCAGTTTCTTCCAGTAATCGCTTCTTGGCCTTTTTATTTATGAAAAATATCTTACAATTTGTAAAATGTGAGATTTACTTGATCATAGGAGTAATTAATAATGGTGGAGTAAAACCCAACATCATTCCCGATTATGCAGAATTAGAATACTACTTCAGAGCGCCATGTAAACAGGAACTTGATCTACTCAGGGAGAAAATGAGAGCATGTTTTGAGTCAGCAGCTAAAGGTACAGGCTGTGAGGTGGGGTTTTATTTATTTTTCAGATTATTCACATGTTTATTTCATCTACTTCAATAGTCATAGGTTAATTATCTGTATCAGAAAATAGATACTAGAGAACAAGAGAAAAATACAAATGTTTGATATTTTGAAAACTATGAAGGGCAATGGAATGCACCTTTCATATTTTGTCCCGTCTGGTGTCACCACTGCACTATCAGGTTTTGTTCTGTGACGTCGAGATACTGGGAAAATTCACGTACAAGGAACAGTTTTTGAACATGCGTGAAATACCAGTTTTCCCGCCAGTTACCTGATAGTGCAGCAGCGACACAAATCGGAAAAAGCAGGATGGTGAATTCCATTTTCCCAAATGTTATACCGTAACAGTCAGTTCAAACTATGACGTTTTGAGTTGTCATTGAGACAGGTCAGTTCCTATTTTTAGCGGTGTGAGATTTTTGTTACTCACCCTACCTGTAGTGCTTTCTATGTAGCCAATGCCTGGGTGAGATAATATGAATCTAACACGGGTGGGTGTGCGAGACAAGGAAATCTAACACCCAAGGGCAAGATTAAGGTTGTCTCTGACGAGGCTTGCTCATTTTGACATTGGACATCATGTTTCGTACTATCAAGCATAACGTTGGATTTCTGTTGACATTAAATAATTCAAAACATATTACATTACACAAGTATTTACTTGGCTTACTGTGGTTTTTCATTTTTGTTTACTTATACATTGAAATCGTTGATCTGAAATTTGACCTTCCTGACTTTTGTTTACTTACGGGAGTTACGTCCCCTTTTATGACGTCATAAGATTCGAGCGGGATTTTTGAATGTTGAGTATTACGTTATTTTCAGAATTATCTGGCACATATTATAGGTGTCGAGAGTAAAAGACACAGTTTTATAAGTCGACGTTGTTGAAAAATGTGCTTATCTAAATAGAAAAAACAAGAAGACAAGTGCAATTTGAATGTCAAGCAGATACAAAAACCGCGGGAAAAAGATCGTGTAGGTGTTCTCACCCAGGCGGATGGGTGAGACGGAAAATGGGTGGGTGAGACGGAAAAATCTCATCCAGGCATTGGCTACATAGAAAGCACTGCAGGTAGGGTGAGAATTTTCCGTCTCACCCTCCCATTTTCCGTCTCACCCAACCGCCTGGGTGAGAACACCTACACGATCTTTTTCCCGCGGCTTTTGTGTCCGCTTGACATTCAAATTGCACTTGTCTTCTTGTTTTTTTTCTTTTTAGATAAGCACATATTCCAACAACGTCGACTCATAAAACTGTGTCTTTAACTCTTGACACCTATTATATATACCAGATAATTCTTAACATGCATTCAAAAATCCCGTTCGAATCTTATGACGTCATAAAAAGGGACGTAACTCCCGTAAGTAAACAAAAGTCAGACCGAAGGTCAAATTTTAGATCAACAATTTCAGTGTATAAGTAAACACATATGAAAAGCCAAGTAAATAATTGTGTAATGTAATATATTTTGAATCATTTAGTGTCAACAGAAATCCAACGTTATGCTTGATAGTACGAAACTTGATGTCAAAATGAGCAACCGCCCGTTCGTGTTGGCAGGGTGAGAAAACAAATCAAACACTGGTATGTGTGCGAGATAAGATAAATCTCACACACCCTCGGGCAAGATTAGGAAGTCTCTGACTCGACGAAGCCTCGTCAGAGACAACTTTTATCTTGCCCTTGGGTGTGTGAGATTTCCTCGTCTCGCACACCCACCCGTGTTAGATTCATATTGTCTCACACCAGCCTGGTGTATACTAAGTTGACGTCGTGGTGAGTCACTAAGTAATGGCGGGTAGTATAAAGGACAACATGACGGCACCGAAAGACGTTTTCATGAACAAAGGGATGAAAAGTAATCAAACACCGTTGAAAATGCAAGATTTAGAAATCTCAGACACCCTCGGATTTTCTGACTCGGCGAGCCTCGTCAGAGAAATATTGAAATCTTACCCGAGGGTATCTGATATTTCTTGATCTTGCCTTTCACCAGTGTTAGATTCATATCTTCTCCCTTTCTCTAGTAACGTCAATAAAATACCAACTACCAAAAATTGCAGTACATTTTAGTATTATCAACGACCTTTATGACCTTTCAACTATACCTTAATTTAAAGAAGAGTGTTATTCACAGGCCAAATTAGGTCAGTGGGTGACCTCTTTTCCATTTATATTCAGATGCGCTAAATGAACTGTATAAAGTTTATAAATGTTTTCCTTATTATAATATACATTATGCTAAAAAAAACAACTATTTTTTCAATTGAAGGTGTCATTGTGACGTCATCGGTCAAATAGTCTTTAATCGGTCTTAATAGTCCGAAACTACTGTATGCATTTATGGACCGGTGAAGTTACAACAACGCCTATGATTTTCAATTTTGGCACAATAAAACACTTATTTATTGGCAAAATCGTCTGTCACATAACTACTGCATTAGAATACAGGATTGACGGAATTTATCCTTTTGATTTCCACAATATGATAGCATAAAACATACTCTGACTTTTCTCATTGACTTATGAAAAGAAAATAATTTTTACCCACTTTTCAAAACTTGAGAAATAGTACTATAATAATAGAATCTTCATTGTATTTAGTAATCATCAATTTAAACCTTTCCTAATTATGATTAATTTTTTAGGTGGAGTACAGTTTTTCTAAAAAGCCATATTTAGATGTTGTTTCTAACAAACAGATGGCGGATGTTTTTAGATCAAACGCAGAATCAATTGGTGTAAAATTTGACTCTGGTTCACAGCTTACAGGAGGGTCAACAGATATGGGCAATGTGTCATATACTGTTCCCAGTATTCATCCGTTTTATGCAATAGAGACTAAAGGTGCAAACCATACAAAAGATTTTACTGAAGCTTCCGGTATGTTGAAATGTTATTCCATGTATTACTATTCAATTTTATAGTATTTTATAGTATTGATGCTTGAAACCTCCAAAAAAGGTTCCGCTATGCGTAGAAATCAATATTATACGTGATTAAAATATTGGAAAAACGGTATATCGATTTCCCGAATTTTTGTGGCCTAACAGCTGAATTATTTTTTACTACATTTTTATTTATGTGAAGATGAAACTCTCCTATCCATACAATGCATCTTTTCACACAACTTTTGACGAAATTATGACGTTAGTGTTATATTTAATCCGGTTGTTTATTTAACAACACTTGTTTTGTCATAATAATGAAAAATGGTTTAGACCTTGATCTTGTTAAACCGTATTTTTATCTGCTGAGATTCCAACAAATTATATGGTATTCTTTTTCAAGATACAATCAATTCTGGGGCCCTAATGAATCTGCAAAGCACTTTGTATAACACTGCTCAGCTGTTCGCAACATTTTAAGGGGTTGACATCTTTTGAGAAAAGTGCGCTGATAACTATCCTAACCAATCATTTCCAATATTTCGGTGTGGATTTGATATGCACGGAAGAGATCTAAGTTATCGAAATGTGCATCTCTTAGAAAGAACATATACAGTAACTCCCGAAAAAAATAATATAGTTTTGTGGTGATAACAGTTCCCTTGCATGTGCATTAATTATACTCTGTATTGATAAAGTCATGTTAATCTACTTTCAGGTGATGTTAAAGCTCAGGCCCCAACTCTGGCACAAGGAAAATCTATGGCCTTGACCTGCATTGACTTGTTCCAGAATAAGGAAATCGTAATAAAAGCGAAAGCCGAGTTTGCTGAATTACTAGAGAAATCGAAATAATGTATCTTGTAATTGCTTCACAATTTTTAAGTTTAACAAATAATAAATTTATTCAGATTATTGTTCTCTCTCTTATTGATCAATATAATCAAATAGGTCAAATAGACACAAATGGACCCCGCATCCAAACGAAAATTATGTAACAGAGGGAATGGATGTGGCGTTGTTCAACATTTAGCAAGTGAATTTCGCGTAAACCGGTGCTAGGGACCGTCTTGAGCTTACTATGAGGTAAGAGCTTTTGCTCTTTGTTGAAGGCCACATGGTTGTTCCCTTTGCTTAATCTTACCACGTATTTATAGGGATTTTGTCCCATGTACATTTACTCCATATCCCTTTATTTGTTTACAAATGGCCAGGTTGCTTTGGATCATAAAAACTCCAAAGTCTTGAATAATTGGGTAAAAATGGAAGTAAGCCCACGTAGTGAGATGCATACTTTAATAATTCAGTGTAATATTCTGTAAAGTTTCAAAGATGTAGGAGAAGTTGATTTCTTACCCTGTTTTAGAAGTACTGATAAAAATGACAAAAGTTCCAAAGTCTGGGAAAGCAAAATCATTTATTGATACATAGTTATGTCCCAAATTCAGTATTTATATAGAATCATTCAATCAAATATCTACATTTAACAAACTTTTGTCAAAAACTAAGGATTATTTCTTCTGACCATACCTGAATTTTGGCTTTTCTGTTCTGGCCAAAGGCCATGTGAGCTTTTGCCATCACTCGGCGTCCGTCGTCTGTCCGTTCGTCCGTCCGTCCGTCCGTTCGTCCGTCCGTCGTCCGTCCGTCCGTTAACTTTTATTCAAAGATCTTCTCTGGAATTACTGGGCCAATTCTAATCAAACTTGGCTTAAATCATCACCAGGGTATGTTCTTTCAAGTTTGTGATTTTTATGTCCGTAGACCAAACAACATGGCCGCTGTTACTACAAATAGAACATAGGGGTAAATTGCCGTTTTTTGCAAATACTCGATAACCATTACAGATATCAAAATTCTGACGAAGTAAAAATAATCAGCATGATAAGATCTACCTGCCCTGCAATTTTGAAGAATATCCGTTTACCCGTCTTGGAGTTATTGCCCCTTTTCCGTAAAATTTTCAGTTTTTCGTTACTTTTAGTCTTATATATTGAAAATGGAAGAAGATAGAAGTGAAGTTTATGTAACAAAAATGGTCAGTATAGTAAGATCTACATGTCCTGCAATTTTGAAGAAAATCTGACAACCCACATATTAGTTATTGCCGCCTTTTCTATGAATTTTCACAATTTTTTAACATTTTTACTTTTATTTCAAAAACTGTTTGAGATAAAGGTTAAATGTGAATTGCAAAAGTGTTGAGCTTTTCCAGGACTACAATTTCTACATATGTCCAGCAGTTCGCATCTCATCCAAGATGGCCCCCATTTCCCTATGGGAAATGCATTCAAAGATCTTCTCCTCTGAAACCACTGAGCCAATGGGGACCAAATTTTGTCACAGTAGTCTTTTGGTGCTCCCCTTTAATGTTTGTGATTTTTACGTTTGTACCTCATCCAAGATGGCTGCCAGCGTGGAGCACAGTTCCCTTTTTTAGACTTTGGAACTTTTTTTACTAAAACTTTCAAAAGTTTGTTAATAGGAACCCCATGGGAAATGCATTCAAATGTCGTCTCCTCTGAACCCACTGAGCCAATTGGGACCAAACTTGGCTACAATAGACTTTAGATGTTTCCCTTCAAAGTGTGTGATTTTTATGTTCATACCTAATTCAAGATGGCCGCCAGCAGGGAACATAGTTTAACATAGGACCCTATGGGAAATGCATCCAAAGATCTTCTTCACTGAAACTACCAAGCCAAATTGAACCAAACTTGGTCACAATAGTCATTGGGTGGTCCCCTTTAAAGTTTGTGATTTTTACGTTCCTACCTCATCCAAGATGGCCGCCAGCATGGAACATAGTTTAACATAGGGACTCTACAGGAAATACATTCAAATGTCTGTTAATAGGAACCCTATGGGAAATGCATTCAAATGTCGTCTCCTCTGAACCCACTGAGCCAATTGGAATCAAACTTGGTTGCAATAGACTTTAGATGTTTCCCTTCAAAGTTTGTGATTTTTATGTTCATACCTCATTCAAGATGGCCGCCAGCAGGGAACATAGTTTAACATAGGGATCCTATCAGAAATGCATCCAAAGATCTTACCCTCTGAAACTACCAAGCCAAATTGAACCAAACTTGGTCACAATAGTCCTTGGGTGATCCCCTTTAAAGTTTGTGATTTTTACGTTCTTACCTCATCCAAGATGACCACCAGCGTGGAACATAGTTTAACATAGGGACTCTACAGGAAATACATTCAAATGTCTGCTCCTCTGAACCTACTGAGCCAATTGGAACCAAACTTGGTTACAATTGTCTTTGGGTGATCCCTTCCGAAGTTTGTTGTTTTTAGTTTGTACCTCATCCAAGAATGAAAATGTAACATATGGTGAACAGATTTATAGTATGAATGGGTGGTCTGTTGGTGACAATGAATAAAACCAGTCCTCGGTTAGCGATACAGGCTCATGTGAGCCTCTCGTAATCCTTTTAGTTATTTATTCTCTATCAGCTTTTACACGTTTTTGGGTTTGTGGAATCCAAATTTTTTTATTTGATCTGCAACGAAGAGACATAAGTTGTCGAAATGCACGTCTTCAGAAACTAAATTTACAGTGACTTTGGTATATTATTATTGGATCATTGGAGTTTCAAGGTTCTTGTTAAAAGAAGTCGATTTGACAAAATAGGTACCCTCTATGAAAGTTTTAGTAAAAACAGGATGAAGTTCCAAAGTCTAAAAAAAGGAACTTTTTAGACAGTGTTTTACTTAAAAAGGATACTTATTTGGCATTAAAAAAAGCTAGTTTTATTTCAACCATGTTTGTCCCACTATTGTAGGATATCCTTTTGAAGATCAACATAATACCAACAACGCTGCCGTTAGTTCACACATAATTCATGCCTTGTAAAATTATACATTTTGATGTTTTTAACAATGCATAATTGCTGTTACCTCACATCAAGTTCTAACTGAAGTTTAAGCAATTTGTGAACATCTTGTATCCCTGCAGTTGTCAAAATACGTGATAAATTAATTAGACCCGTTGAACACCCCAGAAATAATTTGGAGTTGACAAAAAATACGCGAGAAACAAGTTAGAGCCGTGTATTAACACATGAGATACTAGTTAGAGCTGTAAAACACATGATAAATAATTAGGAGTTGACAAAAATATACGCGAGAAGCAAAAATTTCTTTACACTTGGTATTACATATCGGGAGCAATCGACCCTACTCGTATATCTCGTGCAAAAAATATAATGATAAGGTTTTCCTATCAACTGTTTTAAGAAATTTATGTTCCAATCGACCAAAAGCCAAGAAAGGTATATCAAACAGACAGTCAAATCATTCATAATTTTCTTTTCATTACTTTGAAAGTATTGTGAGCGGATTCGACGCATAGGAATTACTATCCGTCGTCATACATCGTCATCGTCTGTCGGTTTTTGATCTGCAACTCCTTCAAAACTGCTGCTCCGATTCCAACCAAACTTTGAGGCTATGTTGTTTACCTGGTTATGTGTGCACCTGATACTAAGAATTTTGATTTTTGCAGATTTTAGAGGTTGACCGAGCTAAAATTGCTCATTAGTGTGTCTGTCGGGTTTGAATCCGCAACTCCTTCAAAACGTCTGGTTCGATTCCAATCAAACTTTCAGGATATGTTGTTCACCTGGTGTATTTGTGCATCTGATACGTAGATTTTTTATTTTACAGATTTTAGAGGTTCACAGAGCCAAAATTGCTCATTTATTCATATAGTTTGTTAATCCGCAACTCCTTCACAACTACAAGTCAGATTCCGACCAAACTTGAAGAATATGTTTCACCTGATTTAGTTGTGCACCTGATACCTAGAATTTTGATTTAATTTACAGATCTTAAGAGTTAAACTGAGCCAAAATAGCTTATTTGTTAATTCGAAATAAAATGAAGAGTGCTGTAAAGCAGTTCGTGTAAGCATAAATAAAAGAACATGTCTTCAAATGACCATGAAAAACAAAGAAATTGTCTTAGATTTGAAGTGCAACTCCATCACATCACTTTACTTCACATCTATGCCAATTTCTTTGTTTTCCATGGCCCTTCAAAGAAAGCAATGTCGACGATCTAGGCCCATCCCTACCTCTATCTTTTATTTTTCAATTATATTTTTATGTACATATATTTTACCTTTTATCGCAGTTCGACAAGAATTTTAACTTGTTCGTTCATTTGTTAACTCGCTTTGTTAATCTTCAACTCTTTCACAACTGTCTGTCAGATTCAAACTAAACTTTTAGTATATTTAGTTTTTCAGATCTTGTTATGCACATTATACTTACAATTTTTCACAGGTTTTAGAGGTTTGCCAAGTCAGCAATGCTCATTTGTTTATTCAGATTGTTAATCTGCAAGTCCCCAAAACTGTCATTCATATTCTAAACAAACTCGCAGAATATGTTTTTCTCCTTAACTAGACATACACATGATACTTATATTGTAATTTTACATATTCTAGAGCCTCACAGGGTCAAAAATGGCTCTTCTGTAGTGCAGGCGACACAAGTGTTCGATGGAACACTCATCATTTTTTTTTTAATGAAACGACTTCACTATAAAGTGAAGTATGATTTTGTATGAAATATACAGAATAATCGTCACTTTTGGCACAGAACTCAAGTGTATGTAAAACGTTTTATTAAAAATCTTAGTTTTGTAACATTTCTAAAATCTTTTTTTTTCTGGACTACATCGAAACTTGTGTGGATGGTATCAATTCATAATTCCAGTAGAAACTATAACAATTGCAGATCTCCATCATATCAACAAAAAAAAATGATGAGAGTAACTTTTTTGTGGAGACAGAAAAACCGATATTAGAAGAACTTTTAATTTTTAAAAGATTTACCTCTCAATGTTGAACGCTCTGCTAATGAATTATTTTGTTACAAGGCTATTTATTTTCAATATGCTCTTTAACATAATATTATTTATTTGCACTTGACAAAATTGTCTTCACAAGAGGGACTCAAGTTTAATGTGAGGTTCCATTTTTATTAGCTCACCTGGCCTAAAATGCCATGTGAGCTATTGCCATCTCTGGCGTCCGTCTGTCCGTCGTTAACTTTTTCAAAAATCTTCTCCTCTGAAACTTCTGGGCCAATTTTAACCAAACTTGGCCTGAATCATCACCAGTATATTTAGATTCAAAATTATGTCCGATTAGTCCGAGGACCAAACATCATGACTGCCGTTACTTAAAATAGCACACAGGGGTAAATTGCTGTTTTTAGTAAATAAATCCAAAACCATTAAAGATATCAAAATTTGTCCATGTGTAAAAATTATCAGCATGACAAGATCTACCTGCCCTGCAATTTTGAAGAAAATCTGATAACCCGTTTTGGAGTTATTGTCCTTTTCCGTAAATATTTCTGAATTTTGCTATTCTTTAATATTTATCACAAAAACTATAACAGACAGAGGTCAACTTTATCTTGCAAAAATGTTCAGCATATGAAATTCTACCCACCTCGAAATTTGGAAGAAAATCTGACAACCCATATAGGAGTTATTGCCATTTATTGGTCAAATTTAAGAAATTTGATACTTTTTTGTCATCAGTTTAAAATATCTTCTCCTCTTAAGCCACTGGGCCAATTATTACCAAGCTTGACCTGAATCATCACAAGGGTAAACAGTTTCAAAATCGTGTTCGATAAGTCAGAAAACCAAGCAACATGGCTGCTGTTACTAAAAATAGAAAAAAGGGTAAATTGCATTTTTTTGCAAATAACTCGAAAACCATTACAGATATCAAAAATCTGATTGTAGTGAAAATACAAAAACTGGTGTATAAAATTGTTCGTTGACCGCCATTTTACAAAGTGTCCGTCAAAAAAGGCGGGAAAATTCAACATCGTCTGATTTCAATAAAATTTGGTTTCCAAATAGATATTGATGTTGCTACTTCAAAATGGCGTTGAAAATTGTTCGTTGACCGCCATTTTCAAAATGGTCGCCAAAAAAGGCGGGAAAATTCAACATGTCCGATATCAATGAAATTTGGTTTCCAAATAGATATTGATGACCAATGTTGAAAATTGTTCCTTGACCGCCATTTTCAAAAGGACTTCCAAAAGAGGCGGGAAAATTCAACATTGTCCGATTTCAATGAAATTTGATTTCCAAGTGCATATTGATGTTGCGACTTCAAAACATGCTGAAAATTGTTTGTTGACCGCCATTTTCACAATGGCTGCCAAAAAAGGCGGGATAATTAACATTGTCCAATTTCAATGGAATTTGGTTTCCAAATAGGTATTGATGTCGCAAATTCAAACCAATGTAAAAATTCTTCGTCGACCGCAATTTTCAAAATGGCTACCACAAAAGGCGGGAAAATTCAACATTGTCTGATTTCAATGAAATTTGGTTTCCAAGTAGATATTGATGTTGCGACTTCAAAACAGATGCTGAAAATTGTTTGTTGACCGCCATTTTCACAATGGCTGCCAAAAAAGGCGGGATAATTAACATTCTCCAATTTCAATGGAATTTGGTTTCCAAATAGGTATTGATGTCGCAAATGCAAACCATTGTAAAAAATGTTCGTTGACTGCCATTTTAAAATGGCCACCAAAAAGGCGGAAAAATTCAACATTGTCCGATTTCAATGAAATTTGGTGTCCAAGTGGATATTGGTGTCACTACTTCAAAACCGGCGATGAAAATTATTTGTTGACTGCCATTTTCTAATGGCTGCCAAAAAGGGAGGGAAAATTCAACATTGTTCGATTTCAATGAAGTTTGGTTTCCAAATAGATATTGATGTTGTGAATTCAAAACTGAAGTTAAAAATTGTTCGCTGACCGCCATTTCAAAATGGCTGCCAAAAAAGGCGGGTAAATTAACATTGTCCGATTTCAATAAAATTTGGTGTCCAAGTGGATATTGATGTCACTACTTCAAAAGTGGTGTTGAAAATTATTTGTCGACCGCCATTTTCAAAATGGCCACCAAAAAGGGCTGGAAAAGTCAACATTGTCCTATTTCAATGAAATTTGGTTTCCAAATAAACATTGATGTGGTTACTTAAAATATGGTTGTAAAAATTGATGTTGACCGCCATTTACAAAATTATGTCTCAACTTCAAAACTGGTGTTGAAAGTGGTCCTTAGGAAGTACGTTTCATTGTCAAAAAAGCCCAAAAAAAGAAATATAGTAAAACACCATCAGACTTTAAATATAGTTAAAGATATTGGTGGTGTCTGAGCTATCAAAGTTTGAGAGACTTAAGTTCAACTGTATAACTTACGATGTTAGCTTAATTGTGGCAAATGAAAGCCAGGTGAGCGATACAGGCTCCTGGGAGCCAATAGTTATAGATTGTATTTTTTGTCTCCATCTTGAAATATATTCTTTATTGGTAAAAATTTGTTAAATTCATGTTTTTTTTTATTATCATCTTATTTCCACCTCTGAAATAAGACGACACATGCAACCAAGGAATCCTTTATGTTAATGTTTGCAGAAATGCTGAGAATTCTTCTTTTATCTCCGTTAAAATTGATGTTTGCTGGAATAAGTCTATACAGGTCAACGCCATGGATTTCCCTTGTGTAATTGTAGGCCCCTGTGCTTTTATGTCTCCTGAAAGAAAAAGAGGGAATAGACTTTAAGTTTGACTTTTTAAAGACTACTAAACTTTAAATTTGATAAGATTATCATCTGATCATCAGTTTTCTGTTAGGTTCGGTGGTTTTATATTTTATGTCTCCAGTATGATTTATTTTCAGCTCATTTGCTAAAGCCATTAATTAAGGTTTAGACCATCTTATAACACCAAGAGGCTAAGTTTTGATAATATTTTTTTATTACGTCGTGTCTTTCGAGGGTTTCCGTCGGTTTACCCGACTTCATTCCGTGTATGGCACTCGGTAGATGCCCTTAGTTCAGCATTTGGCTTCCTATTTCGTTATTTTTAGTGATGAGTATTTTTTCTGACTACTTTTATGCCCCCGACGTTAGACGACGGGGTCATTAAGTTTTACCCTTGTCCGTACGTACGTCCGTACGTTCGTTCTTATGTCCGAAATTTTTGTCAAGGATTTCATAGCTTGTATATGCAGGAATGATTTGATATTTGGTCTGAAGCTTTGGTATGATTAGTTGTACCGTGTCTCCCCCTTTTCAAATCTGTCAATCATCTACTTCCTGTTTGCCGAGATATCTGTATTGAGGGGGCATCAGTGTCCCATGGACATTTTCCCTTTATTTAGATTATGGCTTTCCATGATGTTTGATTCTAATGCTGCTGATTAGATGTTACTCCTTGAAACACGTGTACAGCATAGCAAAAGTTACTGTTTATCATGCAACTTTTGTATTTTTGCATTTTTTTTGTTTGTTTGTTTGTATTGTTTTTATATTTGACAGCTAAATTAGGATTTCTTTTTTCAAAATACAATAAATAATGTTTTTGTAGTCAAAACGACTTACCAGAAGCTTTTGTAAATTCTTTTGTGTGATTGACGCCTTTTGTCTCTATTTCAAAAACTGGATGTATACTTGGAACTGTGTATGATACATTTCCCATGTCAGTGGAGGCACCACTGAATTGGTTTTTAGCATCAAACCTTACCCCTAAATATTCTGCATTATTTTTGAAAACGTCTGCCATTCGTTTGTTTGTCACAACATCTAGACAAGGTCGGTCGGAAAACTTGTATTCTACCTGTAAAGGAAGTTCGTTTCAGACAAATAAAAAGCATTATTTTGACATACCTTGAATCTGGTACCTCATTAAGGCACTACTTTAGCGAACAATAGTGAAGAAATTTTGATTTGCCCAATCAAAACCCTTACCGTCTAAGGTTTGGTAGGTATTTTCGTAATTTTCTCCAGAAACCCAAACTTTAAGTGAACAAAAAAAACAATATTAAAAACTAAAATTTTGATAAAAATGAAATTTAAATTGAAGTTGTTTTTGTTTTGTTTTGTTTTTATTTTTTTTTTCATAATTTTTTCTATCATTTTTTAAATTTTTTTTATTATTATTTTTTTATGGTTGGTAGTTTTGAGCAACACTTTTAATTTGACCTGTTTGAGAAACCGAACCAATTTTCAATACGAAAATACAGTGACGGTTCAATAAAAATTTCAAGATGGCAACAACATATGATCCAAAAACCACTTGTACGAAACCTTAATTTTGTTTTCGTTCCAAATAGTTTTGCCTATAAATTGTTCGGAACATAATTTTCCATCTCTTTCCATGACGATGTTTTGGTATAATATCTAAATATCGTTATACTTGTACGGTTTATCCGTTATCCCTCAGGTAAAAGTCCGTTTCATCAGTACAAGAACGAATGCAAGACGGACATTAAAAGAATGATAAACAGGGATTCAATACATGAGAACCGTACATAACGTAAACCTACCGAACATTCACCGGGCATTTGTATGGTCAATGTCCTTTTTAAAGCCCCTTTTACGCTACACCGTATAACCCAAACGAACGCCGAACGTATAAAAATAAATTAAATCTGTTCGTCTCAGTTCATATACGTCCATATACGTTTGTCGTCCGTTCTTTAACCGTTGAATACGGTACAAGTACTATGATGTCCGTTTTGTACAATTAAAAATTTTGATCATTTTCAAAACTTGGAAAGGACATATACCGCACAAAATGTCCAGTGAATTTACGGTAGGTTTACGTTTTGTTCGGTTCTCATGCGTTGTATATACGTTATTCATTCGTTTTTGTCCGTCTTGCATCCGTTCATGTACGGTAAATTAAATTGTTGAAACAGACTTTTACCGAAGAGATACTTAAAGCCCGAACGAACGCCGAACGTATAAAAATAAATTAAATCTGATCGTCTCAGTTCATATACGTCCATATACGTTTGTCGTCCGTTCTTTAACCGTTGAATACGGTACAAGTACTATGATGTCCGTTTTGTACAATTAAAAATTTTATCATTTTCAAAACTTGGAAAGGACATATACCGCACAAAATGTCCGGTGAATTTACGGTAGGTTTACGTTTTGTTCGGTTCTCATGCGTTTTATATACGTTATTCATTCGTTTTTGTCCGTCTTGCATACGTTCATGTACGGTAAATTAAATTGTTGAAACAGACTTTTACCGAAGAGATACTTAAAGCCCCTCTTACACTAGACGAACGAACGTCGAACGTATGAAAATAAATTATATCCGTTCGTCTTCGTTCATATACGTTTGTCGTCCGTTCTTTATCCGATGAACACGGTACAAGTACGGTGATGTCCGTTTTGTACGAAGAAAACTTGGAAAGGACATATACAGCACAAAATGTCCGGTGAATTTACGGTAGGTTTACGTTTTGTTCGGTTCTCATGCGTTGTATATACGTTATTCATTCGTTTTTGTCCGTCTTGCATCCGCTCATGTACGGTAGATTAAATTGGTGAAACGGACTTTTACCGAAGAGATAACGGATAAACCGACCGAGTTCCGGACTTACAGCTGAAACCAACCGGACGAGCACCGAATAAAATGAATAAATAAAAATATTTGTTGGGCAACGGTCAAAATTAACATGTAATAAAAATAATAATCGTCAAAGTACAAATATATATATATATATAGAAAAGAAAAACAAAACAGCTAAGAACAGAAGGAAATGCCCGTATTTTCGACCTTCTGGCTTCACCTATGAGGCAACCGGACTGAAAACCAAAATTATGGTCCTGCTAGAACGAGAGAAACTTGAACCACTGAAGAATAACAGAATGTATCTGGTTGCCCCCTAGTTGGAGGCCATTAGGCCGATAATTTGAGCTAGACTTTCTGTTCCTTTCTTCTGTTTTTAGTCATTTTTTTTTATTATTTTTTACTTTGTATATTTTGTCCCTTTCTACCTTTTAGAATGTGGCATACTTTTACTATTTTTATTTTGCTAAAAACAAATTTACAATGATTGCTTATTATAAGATCATCCAATAGAAGGTGCTATTCACTACCATTTTAAAGTATTATTGCAAGACTTATGCAGTGTTTGTTTATTTGTATTTATATTATAACATTTTTTCTAAAATATAACCAAAACATTAAAATTAAAGAACTGTCTGTTTTCTCGCCGTTTAAAAGCATCCGCTACTCTAAAGACTGTATAACTTTTAACCGCTCTTGGTCTTGAGTATCTTCGCTGGAATTTTCGCCACTTGGTCGTTAGTGGAGGTTATCTTTGACCCGACAGTTTTTTTCTTAGGTCATTTCTATTCGGTGACATCTTGGGAAAATTAAATTGTTCAAGCACGCCGTAATGATTATCTGTATAAACTAAACTGTTGAGCAATCAAAAGACAGAGTATCGTCTTTAAAAATCGTTAGTTTTACAAATTACCTATTCAATTCGTTTTTACTCGGTGCCTGTACGGTACCTTTTAGTTACCAACCCGTTTTATTCGGTACTCGTCTGGTATGTTAACGTTATAAATACGTTTTATTCGGTGCTCGCCCGGTAGGGTTCCGTTATCAGTTCGGTGCGAGTTCGGTTAATTCGGTACCAGAACTGTGCATTTACGGTGTACTTACTGTACATCTCCGGTTTTTGTGCATTTTCATTGTAATTCGTGAACGAGCAAAAATATTTACCAACGTACAAAAATGATTTTCATCCGTTCCTCATACGTTTGTGTTATACGGTGTAGTGTAAGAGTGGCTTTACAGCGGAAACTATCCGTACGAGCAATGAATAAAACGAATTAATAAAATTGTATGTTGTGCAATACCCAAAATTGAATGTAATGAACAAAATAAGAATCCTAATAGTAAACCGCAATTATAAAGTTTGGTTGAATTTGTTTCAGTGGTTTCAGAGGAGAAGATGAAAATGTGATTTTCCCCATAGGGTTCAATGTTAAACTATGTTCTGTGCTGGCCGCCAGTTTTCTATCGGATTGTAACGAAATGAGCAATCTTAGTTAAGGACCTTCCATACATCCTTCCTGTAAAGTTTGCTTCAGCGGTTTCAGAGGAGAAGATGAAAATGTGATTTTTCAAATAGGGTCCAATGTTAAACCCTAGTTCCCTGCGAGCGGCCATATTTTTCCTCGGATCGGAACGAAATGAGCAATCTTTGTAAAGGACCATTAGTACATCATTTCTGTAAAGTTTGGTTGAATTTGCTTCAGTGTTTTCAGAGGAGAAGATGAAAATATGATTTTTCCCATAGGGTCCGATGTAAAACTAAGTTCCGTGCTGGCGGTCATGTTTTTTATCGGATCGGCATGAAATGAGCAATCTTTGTTAAAGACCTTTAGTACATCATTCCTGTAAAGTTTGGTTGAATTTGCTTTAGTGGTTTTAGAGGAGAGGATGAAAATGTGATTTTTCCCGTAGGGTCCAATGTTAAATATAAGTTCCGCGCTGGCGGCCATGTTTTTGTCAAATCAGAACTAAATGGGCAATGTTTGTTACGGACCTTTAGTAAATCATTCCTGTAAAGTTTGGTTGAATTTGCTTCAGTGATTTGAGAGAAGAAGATGAAAATGTGATTTTTCCATAGGGTTAAATGTTAAACTATGTTCCGCGCTGGTGGCCATGTTTTTTCTCGAATCGAAAGGAAATGAGCAATCTTTGTTAAGGACCTTTAGTAGATCATTCCTGTAAAGTTTGGTTGAATTTGCTTTAAATGTTTCAGAGGAGAAGACGAACATGTGATTTTTCCCATAGGGTCTAATGTTAAACCTAAGTTCTGCGGAGGCGGCCATGTTTTTTGTGGGATCGGAACAAAATGAGCAATCTTTGTAAAGGACCTTTAGTACATCACCCCTGTAAAGATTGGTCGAATTTGCTTCAGTGGTTTCAGAGGAGAAGATAAAAATGTGAAAAGTTAACAGACGACGGACGACGGACGCAAAGTGATGGCAATAGCTCAAACTGACCCTTTGGGTCAGGTGAGCTAAAAATGTGATTTTCCCATAGGGTCCAATGTTAAACCTTGTTCCTTGCGGGCGGCCATGTTTTTTTTCGGATTGGAACGGAATGAGCAATCATTGTTAAGGACCTTTAGTACATAATTCCTGTTAAATTTGGTTGAATTTGCTTTAGTGGTTTCAGAGCAGAATATAAAAATGTGATTTTTCCCGTAGGGTCCAATGTTAAACCTAAGTTCCGCGCTGGCGGCCACGTTTTTTGTTGGATCGGAACGAAATGAGCAACCTTGTAAAGGACCTTCCATACATCATTTCTGTAAAGTTTGGTTGAATTTGCTTCAGCCGTTTCAGAGCAGAAGATGAAAATGTGAATTTTCCCATAGGGTCCTATGTTAAACCATGTTCCGTGCTGGCGGCCATGTTTTTTGTCAGATCGGAACGAAATGAGCAATCATTGTTAAGGACCTTTAGTACATCATTCCTGTAAAGTTTGGTTGAATTTGCTACAGTGGTTCAGAGCAGAAGATGAAAATGTGATTTTTCCCATAGGGTCCAATGTAAAACCTAAGTTCTGCGCTGGCGGCCATGTTTTTTGTCAGATCAGAAGGAAATGAGCAATAATTGTTAAGGACCTTTAGTACATCATTCCTGTAAAGTTTGGTTGAATTTGCTTCAGCCGTTTTAGATCAGAAGATGAAAATGTGATTTTCCCATAGGGTCCAATGTCAAACCATGTTCCGTGCTGGCGGCCATGTTTTTTTGTCGGATTGGAACAAAATGAGCAATCATTGTTAAGGACCTTAAGAACATCATTCCTGTAAAGTTTGGTTGAATTTGCTTCAGTGGTTTCAGAGCAGAAGATGAAAATGTGATTTTCCCTATAGGGTCCAATGTTAAACCTAAGTTCCGCGCTGTCGGCCATGTTTTATGTCGGATCGAAACAAAATGAGCAATCGTTGTGTAGGACCTTCCATACATCATTCCTGTAAAGTTTGGTTGAATTTGTTTCAGTAGTTTCAGAGGAGAAGATGAAAATGTGAAAAGTTTAACGGACGGACGACGGACGACCGACGCCAAGTGATGGCAATAGCTCACACTGACCCTTTGGGTCAGGTGAGCTAAAAAGTAATAAAAAATGGCAGAGAAAAGCAGCTAAAATTTACAAGAAAGGAACAGAAAGAAAGGCCAATATTTTTTACCTTATGGCTTCAACTATGAGGCAACCGGACGGAAAACCAAACTGATGGTCCTGCCAGAACGATAATTAGAGCCATACTTTCTGTTCCCTGGTTTACTTTGTCTATTTTGTCCTTTTTATACCTTTTAAAATGTGGCCAACTTTTACAATTTTTATTTTTAAGGCTGCCATTCGGTTACGACGATAAAAGTGATCGTGAGGGATTTGTAACGGCGGTTAAGTCTTGTGACCGGATCGTGAGGGTTTAGGCGACACCATCGTGAGGGATTAAATTGAGAATTTTTTAGACAAAAATTGATATATGGAAAACGACAGATCTTACTGGGAAAAAGAAATGTGCCTGTCAAATGATTATTATCAGACTATCTTTTAGAACCCAAAAATATTTAAGAGGTACAACATGTTGCTCAGAAGTTGAACCCTACTGACTTTTTGAAGATTCGTAACACAATTTTTACTCTTTTTGGAAAAATGCCTTTGCTCGGTGATCAAGTTTCTGCTGCAACGTATATTCTTTATATAATGCTTACTACAGAATTACAGAATTACAATTTACTATTTATTGTAATTTTCATGTTTATTCAATTGCGTTCTGTGCCTTGCCTAGACTATCCATGTTATTTTGCACTGTTTTATAATTATCTGGTGAAAAAGAATTTGAAATATAAACACATAAACATAGATAATTTCAATTTCAATTTTCTGGTTGACATCATGAACTTGTTGAACACTATGGGATATCCTTTTTACATATGTGCACATACCTTCTTCTTTGACAGTTTGATTTGTTACTTCTACATTTTATTTACCAAATTTGACTTCTACCGGAAGTGACATGTTCAACACGGCGTGTGTTTTATAAGAAACAGGGAATGCTTACTCTACCGGTGCACCTGGCTCCGTTATCATGAACTGTCTTATGCTTAGTGTTCAGGTTTCAATTTTTTGTAAAGAAGAATTTTATCTTGATTTTGGGGTCATGTATAATCTTAGAACGGCTTAAAATTGGAGCTATTGTCTTGGAAAGGAAGGCTGTCTATATGCAGTCTTAAATTTCATAATCTCGAGAGACCTGGTCTCAGCCTTAGTTTTTGTTTGGGTACAAGTTTATATTTGTGTCTTAATTTTTCTCTTGTTGTTTTAAAATGTAGTACTTAATTTGCTTTCTATTAGGACTAATCTCTTGGATTGACGGTTTGATTGCTCACTTTTACTTGGAAATTCTCTGGTAATGGTACTATGAACACGTCACCTTGGTGATGCATTGGTTGAGGTACTCAAATCGAAAGCCAAAGAACCATCAACGGAACGAGCTATACAAAGGGAGACACTCCTTGGCTTCGACATTTACCAAATTTTAATTATGGTAAATTCTGATCAAGACAATACAAAGTACTGTCTACTGGGCCCATGAATCTCTCGGGGGAAAGAACGTAACCATCCACTGGCCATTTCGAAATTAATTCCTCGTCTACAGAGCAGCGTCAGAGGTAGGACCGAGCTATTTTGGCGATTGACAAATGCATCTGCGTGAATAGATGGAGTCACATGTTGCATTGCGGTCGGCAATAATTAATGTGCGGATAAAATTGTATATGTAAGTTACCATGATGACATATAAATTTGTCAAAGGGTTATTACTGTCGCGGAGCACCATTCATTTCAAACTTGCCGTTTTTAGATTTCGTTCGTTCTTGTTTTTGGTTTTATTTCTTTTTAATAAGTTCTTTTTACTTGCCTATTTTGTTACATTTAGTTTGCCATATATATAAAGACCTAATTTATTATATATATTTGTTGTGTGACAATTTTAAATTTGTTTAAACGTTCTAAAACATTTTCCCTTATTTGAAATATCCGTTTTAGTTTCTGGTGTCTGCTACGCTTTTTATTCCAATACAAGGTGCTTCTTCGAACGTAATTATGATTTGCAGATAGAGTTTCGAAAATATTCGTATATTTATAAACTCACATCCAGAAACTTTTGAAACTTTTATACTCCCTCACGATCATCCTTCACGATCATAAAAAGGTGTAAGGTAATCCCTTACGATCTGAAATTGCACTTTTTTAGGAATAATCTTTTTTTGTTTGTATTTTGGAAATATATTTTGGGATACAATTTTACACATGATATTGTAGTTATGATTACTATATGAACATACAAATAAATATCAATCAAATCTTTACAATCTTGTAAAATATGTCTTTGTTTATATTTTGTAGATGACGCCTTTTGTAAATGTGTGAAAACTGAAGACTTTTTAAATTTTACTTCGATATACTTCTATTAACTAAGTTAAACTATTTTGACAGACATAATATTTTAGGGAATAACTGCCATAATAAATACATATTTTGAATTGAAAAGTGACCCGATAAGATTTCTCTCGATAACAATCCCCACGATGGTGTCACCAAATCCCTCGCGATCTCCTCTCAAGGCTTAACCGCCGTTTATAAATCCCACACGAGCATTTTTATCGGCGTAACCGAATGACAGCCTTGTATTATGCCTAAAACGAATTCACAAGTGTTGTTTATTATGTGGTCATCCAATAGAAGGTGCTGTTCACTACCTTTTTCTTGAATTTGCTTAATTTAGTAATTGCAAGAGTTATTCAGTGTTTGTAGATTCGTTCATTCACCCATTCATTCATTCATTACTCTATTTCCTCAAGATACAAAGTTAGAACATGATAAGTTAAATCAACAATTAACAATTGAATAAGTCATACAATACAAAGTATATATAATAAATGTTTGTAAATTTTGTACAGAGACAGAGGTAATATATATATATATATGGGTTTGCGACGAAGGTTAAAAAAAGCTTAAGCTTAAAAAAGAGTCGTAGTCAATTATTTCTATATTTTTGACTGGTTTTCCAAGGAGGACTTGATATAATTGTTCTTCATCGTACATATAAAGTTCGTTAAATAATTCCAGTGGAAAATTTTCTATAATACTGTTCCACCATGCATCTTGAATAAGAAACTTTCCTAAGCAATTGCAACATGTGTGCACATACACGTCGCGAAATGGTCGGTCACAAACACTAAAGGTACCTTCATGAATGTTTGGAATCTCTGTGAGAAGTTTGGTTATGAAATACAAGTTTCGTATATCTTTGTATGTTTTAGCTAATTTCCAAAATTTTGCCATTATAACATCTTTATGAATATTAATAAATCTATCAAAATCCCTGTCGCCGGCAATTCTTGTTTTCCGTCCAGAGGATTGAACACTATCAATGGAGCTGTTTACAATAATTTTCCAACTGTCCTTTGATGGAAAGATATTGTCAAGCATTAAATCTAGTAGGTATGTATGCAGATCATATTTATGTAATATGTTTTTACAATATCCGGTATAAATCCAAAATGTTTATGTCTATCATCAATAAAATAGGAAAATAGTCTCACGAGAAATATTTTTTGGTAAGGTATTCTTCATCCAAGTTGCAGTTTTTGAATGAAGTACAGCTTTCTTCGGTTAGTATACGACACAATTGGTTGAAGGCCTAAAATACTTTTATTTGACACATATCAGATCTGACTGATGTCTGTAGATGAAGGATACGTTTTACAATAAAGTGTTGAAAAACGATCGAGTAAACGTAAATCTTTTGATTTCAAATCATTCCATAGTTCACAGCCGTATAAAAAAAGAAAGGTAAAATTACAGACTTATAAAGTTTTAAAAGTACTATAGGGTGTGTTTGATTGGCTAATAAGCTCGTAGCGGACAATGCAAAAAAAATTCCGTCCTTTCCTACACGGACTTTCTATTCGCTCATTCAAATTAAGCTTTGAGTTGAGCAACATTCCAAGGTGGGTGACTTTTTCCCACACAGGGATTACAGAATCACATAGGTTCCACGTATACTGTAAAGGAACAAATCGCGGGTTTAATGAAAATTACACAATCCCAGATTTGTTTGGGGTTAAAACAAAAGCGCCACTTATTTGCATACTCGGAACATATATCCAACAACCTTTGAATATTTTTCACAAGGATATGGAGTAAATGAACATGAGACCATAACACATATGTTAACTCCAATAATTTTAATGAGCTATATGAAGTCCGTTATATGTGTTGAGCTGCATCCGCCGCCATAGAGACTGTATTACGTTACCCGGATCTTGGTCTTTTTTGCCTTGGGTCGTTGATGGAGAAGGTTAACTGTAACCCGACAATTCTTTTCTTAGGTAATTCTCTTGCCTTTCCATTCAACGACATTTTGGGAAAATGAATTTAATTAGTCAAGTTCGCCGTAATGTAAAATAAGTTTTTGAGCAATTTAGGGACACGGGTATCGTCATTTTACATAGTACCTATTTAATTCGTTTTTATTGGGTGCTCGTACAGTACGTTTTCGTTAACAATCTGTATTATTCGGTACTCGTCCGGTATGTTACCGTTATAAATACGTGCTCGTTCGGTAGGGTTCCGGTGTCAGTTCGGTGCAAGTTCGGTTTATTCGGTGCCAGGACCTACTGTATACGGTTTTTGTGCGTTCAATGCTAATTACAATAAAAACTGTTAAAATACTGCCTAAGATCAGGTGAACCGGTACAACCTCATAGTGGCGCCTTTAAAGGACAATTGTAAGAAGTTTTTTTTTTTTTTTT
>MJUU01061943.1:39120-70448 GCA_002080025.1 Modiolus philippinarum | reverse complement strand
GGGGGGGGGGGTTAAATAGTTAATGCTACTTGTATCACCTGACAAACTGTTCCAGTGGCTGCTGAGTCAAAACACGATTTCAGCTTTTCTCTGAGTTGATCAAGTTCCTTTTTACGAGGAGCTCTAAAATAGTATACTAACTCTGCAAAGTCTGGGATAATGTTAGGTTTTATTCCACCATGTTTTATAATTCCTATGAATCGAAAGAAAAATAAAGGTGATGCTAGTTTTCAGTATCTGTCTGACGCCAGACATCACACGACCTGGTTTTCAGTAGCACAGAAAAAAAAATTCTGTAATTTCTTTCTTTTTTATCAATCAAATTACTTTAATTACACTAATAGCTGTAATAACAAATTACTTAGTCTACAGCATTAAACTAAGTATCCCTGTATATTAGTTTACTGACAATCCTGGGAGAATAGTCAGTAAAAAAATAATTAGTTAATTTACAAATCTGATTATAAATACAATATCACCCAGTTCATAATTTATATAGATCAAATAGTAACTATTCTCTTGTGATTGAGAGATCTTTTTTCAACGTATTCAGTTTTTAAACGTTTTTTTTTCTTTACAAACGTTGCTTTTTTCTATTAATTTCGTATTATGACAAATTTTCAGAGGCATTTCTTGCTCTGTTTCATTTTCGATTGTAAAATTTATAAAATAATTTGATTTGTTGATTTTTTTAAATATTTTTTGGCTCACAAGAGTGAAATTTATTTCTTAATAGAGAAGCCGTATTAAATCACTTCAACCAGTGTGATAGATCATAGTCAATAGATAATTTTAGGGACGGATTCCCAAGACCCCTCCTTTCATCACAAAAGAAAAAAAAATGAATAAAACTATCCGTATACTCCTGTTATTTCAACATATCTTTACGAATCGTACGTGAAAATGAAATATTTATAGAAAATTTAATGAAAAAAATAATCAAAAAGTTGTTCAGCTCGCCCTGTGGTCTTCATGCCTTTCTACGGTTCAACGCCCCTTTTCTAAAATCCTGGATCCGCCACTGAGTTGGAGCAAAAAATGTAAATAGATCAGAAGGCTAAATTGGAGTCAGAAGAAATAATAAAATTAGCAGAAATTTCACTTCAGGGAAAACAAATTATTAGCATGCAACAATATCATTTCATTTTAGCAAGTAATGTATGGACATTGTATTCCTTAAAATAATCACCTTGAACTCGCCATTCCGGTTTCATCTGCTGTCTCAGACAGGAAATAGTCTGATAACACAACACTGCTGCGTCTAAGGCATTGACTCCTTCCCATGGAAACGCAGCGGCATGGGCAGATTTCCCTGTATATCTTATTGTAACCCTGTATTTAAACAAAATTTTTGCATATTAGAAGAATGACAAATGTTAATGATTTGATACCTTAGACTTAAGTTTCTCAAAAACTCCACAGCAGAGGACAACTATTGACACCTGGTTGTTTATGAAACTAGGCGGTTAATCCTTTCACTTGATATGTTTTTCTCCAATTGTACCCTTACCATCAGACAAAACTAACCTCCATTTGTGCAAGAGACGTTCATCGCTTGGAGCAACTACTGTCCCCTCATTTTTTTAAGTGTGTAATCGTTTGAAACACGCAGTGATTTGGATTTTTGTTTTTGTTTTTTTTTCTGGTTTTGTTTCGATTTAAGATTGTTTAATTTCTTTGGGTTTTTTTATTTTGTTTTCTGTTTGTTTGTTTGTTTGTTTGTTTGCTTTTTTTTTGGTTTTTTTTTGTTTTTTTTTGTGTTCGGGTTTTTTTTTATTGTTTTTTGTTTGTTGTTTTTTTTTGTGTGTGTTGATTTGTTTTGTTTTTTTTTTAATTCATTTTGTTTTGTTTCAGAGTTTTAACGTAACGGGTATATCGTGTCAGGAAATTTTTCAAATGATATAAATGAGTTATCCTCCTTTTAACGTTAGACTTGCCTGTTCTTCGCTTTTACATATAGGGGATATTTTGGATGAAGATTAGAGTTTTAAAGAATTAATTAATTGTAAACTAACGTGTCAATTGCAGCCATTGTTACGTGTGAAAAAGTGAAGTTCGCTGGATGTACCATCATCGCTGCATCAATATCATCGAACACGCCAGCATTTATCAAGTCAATTTTCCCGCCTTCCTCTTCTTCTGCTGGTGTACCTAAAATCGTTATCTGTAAAATTAAAGATGATCATCTGTGATATAAGACTGTGTAATTAAATTTTAAATTGTGTTACATCTTCATCCGTTATATATTTCGACTTTTTGTATAATATACGACCATCTGACTGATTTAATAAAGTAAGTGAGAACCGAACCGTCAGTCAAAAGAACGAACAAGCCATGGACGAAGGCAACATCGGAAACACTAAGAAAAAAGGACACTACTTGAATACGGGACAAAAAAAGAAAAATTAAGACACACATACAGATGAACAACACGGACCCAATAAAAACCATGGGTGAGATCAACAATACTGTACAAAGAATTCAGTATGCTTTTCTTGTAAAGGGATATTCAATTAAGCTTAAAGAGTAAAAGTTTATTTGTAGGTGGAAAAAAAATAGTAATTAAAAATAGTAATTTTCTATTGCCTATATTTCCTTGTTAAGGTCAAACTTTTTTTTTGTGTTTTGTTTTGTTTGTTTTTTCTTCTTTTTTTTGTTTTTTTTTTGTTTTGTTTTTTGTTTTGTTTTGTTTTTTTTTGTTTTTTTTTATTGTTGGTTTTTGCTTTGTTTTGTTTTTTTGTTTTGTTTTGTTTGTTTTTTTTATTATTTGTTTGTTTGTTTTTTTTTTTTAATTTATACTGTTAGTGCTTTGGTTTTTAGTGTTGTATGTGTTAGTGTGATTTGTCGGTGTTATCTGTGTTCTTGTGTTCTCGTTTTTGCCTTGTCTCTTGACTATCTTGTGCTTTGTTATATTGTCGATGTTGTTATGTCATATTGGTTCGATGAAAAAATCGATTTTGAAGAAAACATTATAAGTACTGACCTTTCCTAATGGTTTTCCAGCTGCTTTGAAAGCAGCCTGCACACCAATTCCAGCAGCTATACCAGCTTCAGCTATCAGATTATGTCCACAGGCATGCCCTATCTCTGGCAAAGCATCATACTCGCAACATATTGCAATATGTGGTCCATCATTTGATGATCCTAATTCAGCCTTAAATGCTGTGTCAACGACAAATTTTCTTGTAACATTGAATCCTTTGTTTTCAAGAAAATCCGTCAGTACTTTGTGAGCAAAATGTTCCTGATAGTTGAGTTCAGGATGACTCCATATATCTGTGCTGAGTTTGAACAGACTGTCTGTTTCATCGTCAATTGCCTGACATGCTGCTTGTTTCAGGTCATTCATCTTCATTCGACAATGTCGATCAGTGTTATCTATCTGATATATGTATGTCATTTAAGTGGGTGATAAAGTGTAAAATAAATAAAATAATCATTTTAATGGTGTTCAATGGGGTATTAAAGTTTTGAACATATTACGTCATTAATACGTGATATTTAGGGGACGGTCATTTGATTTTCAGGGGGAAGGGGGGCTTGGGCGATTTTGTAAATAAATAATTAATTTTGGTCCCAGTAAAAATAAATATTCTAATCCTACTTGTCATGAAAATAAATAATTTAATGTTGATTTGAAGAATAAATTTTTCGTCAAATATATAACTTGATGTTACATTTAGTGAAAATGAATATTTTTGAGGGATTTTCATGAAAATGAAAAATTTTTCATGGCAAAATCGCCCAAGCCTCAAATCTTTGTCCCTTTAATGGTGTAGCTCATCATACGGCATATTCATTTTAAATGGAGAGAGAGAGAGAGTAAAGCTATGCATGAACGATTTACTTCATAATTTTGTGAAATTTCTAAAGATATTGTGTCACTTTTCAAATGATCGATAAGTTTCTTAATGGAATCTTGCTTCATTGAGCAAAGTCAATGACATGCACCGCTCTTTCGATTTATCGATTTTTTTTTAAATCGACACTAAAATAAATAAATAAGTACAATTAATTTACTCTAATTTAATTTAATATTTAGTTTAATGAAATTTATTTTAAATTGATACTATTTTAATACAATTTAATGAAACAATTAAAAAATGAAATAAATGATAACACATTGTTTCTCGAAAAACGAGATTATAGTTAATATTTTGCATAATTTTGTATCATTTCGATTGATTTTGAGGCTCATATGTTGCAGTATCACAAATCTGATGTAACCTGTCCTTAATTGATTGCAAGTATACTTTGTTTGGCGTCATCGTGCAATTGGTCCAAAACGCATAAATGCAGATAAGACAAAGAATATTCTTTGCTATTATGATTCTTTTATAAATTGTAGGTTTTTTTTTATTTTCAAACACAGTATAGGAACCTGTGCGCCTGAAATATCTGTCTTACGGTTCAAACTGTAGGCTGTAGAACGTTTTTACAGGAAAACATGTGAAACAGCATACATGTCCTGTAAGTTTTTTTATTATTGTCTTTGAATTAGGAAACTTTTTATGTTTGTAAAGTCCGCCCAACGTGTATGAATGATTTATGTATCCGAGGATGAAGTTATTTACAAGTAACCTATTGATTTCACATTGAAAAGTCTAAATTCATACGTGGAATAAACAGTCATAAAACAGAAATAGACATTTTTCTTTCCTCATGTGTGCGTGTCTGTCTTTATATTCATATAGTTAGTATATCTTATTATTAACTGCATATACAAAGCCAAAATGTGTACTTTCTTTTTGATGGCGAAAATATCATTTTAATAAAATTGTCAACTGTATACTGTTTACGGTAGTACTGGAAGTCTGATTACTGTTTTATCAAGAGCACAGTTGTAGGCTGACTGACGTATTATTTTTTATTGAAATGAGCAGTATTTAGTAGTTCCGGGTACATTTATTATGTTTTTGTAACTCGAAGTATTTTATGTTCCTTTTGTGCTAAAATGAACCATGCCAGCAGCCACTTTTGCAACTTAGTGAATGGAATTTTACTGTTTCGAAGAAATATTTCACTACATTATTGAAATACACAAAGAAGAAATATCCAAACTCAGACAAATTCACATTTGAGAAAAAAGGCGAAATAGCAGGATATCATGTAAGGTAGTCTCTGGTACTTGATCTTGAGTAAAATTGATAAATGCCACGCCTATATGTCTTTTGATATGTGAACAGTCCTTGTAAATAGCATTTTCTCTCTATTTGAATTCAATATAAGAGACAACAGAAAACATCTACAATGGCTGAAAATTATAATTACATGCCATAATCTGCCAGGGAAATACTGGTACACAGGAAAAACACAAGTAAGACAAAACACGAACGTAAGCATCCATTTGAACTACGGGCAGTTGGACTTGTACCGGTGTAAGACACTATAACACTATCTGGTGGAAAGTATTTAATATGAGGTTTTTTTTCATGGGATACTATTTAATTGTAAAATAGTTTACGACCCTGTTGATTTTTATTAATATTCTACACATGTATATAAGACGTAGAGGTATTCCGAATATCATTCAGGGTACAATTTAATACCCATTAGATAGTATCTTAAAATAAAACAGGTTTAAGTTGAAAGATGAGTAGTATTCATGTAGTCATTAAAATCACTATAATTCAAGAACTTTGGTGACTCAGGAATGATTTTTTATGCACGTATAATACATGCATTTCATGATATGATATATATATATTTTTTATTAATTACTGCTTTACCGTAAGACATTGATAATAGCAGAAAATTATGCAACCTTTTTATCTCGATAATTATTTAATTTACTAAATTTGTTTATATTTGAATGATATAAAACAATACAATTGAGACTGGTTTATTTTGAGAAAACAATCAAAACAGTTGCAAATACATCGGCAAACGAATACTGAAGCAAGAACGAGGAAAGGGGAATTTCTAAAATCATAAATTCAAAATCATGGCAAGTCACAGAAACACGAATTGAGACAAATTGTTTAATAATAGAATATCATCCTGGATATTATTAAATAATAAGATATTGTCCTGGATAATATTTAATGATTAAAGTTTTGTCCTGGATAATATTTAATAATAAAATATTATCAAGGATAATATTTAACAATAATATATTTTCCTAGATAATATCTTTTTATAATATGTCATTGATATCCCGAATAATATTTTATCATCAAATTTTATCCAGGATAATATTTAACAATAAAATATTATCCTACAAAATATTGTTTTAATATATATCAATGATGTCACGGATAATATTTTATCATTATATCAAATCCTTGTTAATATTTTATCATATATCATTATGGATACTATTCTATTGTCATATATTATCATGGATACTATTCTATTGTCAAATATCATCATGGATAATGATATTTGATGAGAAAATATCGTATAGGAATTTTTTTTAGATACATTTGTACTATGATTTTATTATATCAGATGTTTTGAATATTTGAAAGGATGAAAATTCATTATTAAATATTTTACTTGATTTAATTAGATGTAATTATTTATCCTTTGTATGTAACTTATGTCCATTTTATTTGTGAGTATATTTTACCCTCAGGAAAATTTGGCATTTGGATATTTAATCACCAAAATAACTTTGTGAAGGAAAAATTCACAGCAATGGAAAACGTTTAATAATAACAAAGTATCACTGGAAATAGATTAATATTAAATACTTTCCACAGGATACTATTTGATAGGGGATACTTTTAAATGTTGCACCGGCACTAGCAAAGGCAGTGTAAAACCGGTTTATGAGTACCCAAACCTCCCCTTTATCTGTCCCGTTTCCCTATATGAACAAATAAAGGGATATGGAGTAAATGTACATGGGAGAAAATCCCTATAAATACATGGTAAGATTAAGCAAATAAAACAACGCTTTCATTGTTGTTCTTCACATTGAAGTCACGATGAGGCCTCCAACAAAGAGCAAAAACTCCTACTCATAGTAAGTTCAAGACGGCCCCTAGCACCGGTTTGAGCGGAATTCACTTGTTAAATGTTGAACAACGCTACATCCATCTATCCATTTTGTCATAGATGCGGGGTCGACAACAAGCATAACATGTCGAGTAAAGTACCCTTACAAACACAATCATCCGTTGCCAGACAAAGGTCATAATAAGATAATAAACATTTGTCCACATTACAAATTTCATCAGTTAAAAAGTAGATATCGCCGATATCTTGACAAGCACCACAAATTAAAAGTCACTTTTTCGTAATTTTAGCTGTACCCACACTATATGTTATTCGGGAATCTTCACAGGGGATACGGGTTCATATTCCCTGTCTGTGTTTTATATCCCCTGAGCCGTCAGGCGAAGGGGATATAGGGCACAGACAGGGAATATTAACCCGTATCCCCTGTGAAGCCCGAATAACTTTTATATTCTGCTAGAAGTGCTATAATTTTTCTATTAAAAGCGTTTAAAAATTGTGATTTTGCCACCACGGGGATACGGTCTCATATCCCCTGTCAAGGTAACCAATCAAATTGCAGGATTTACCTGGATATTTCACTTCAGCAGAATATACCTTATTATCACCTTTGTATGATATTAAAATTCATTGAGTACTTCCTTATTGTTGGGCCATATAGGTACAACAAATGTGCATGCACAGAAACAAGCAACGCGATACCGCCAAAACACAGTGGTTGGCGCAATTGTTACTATGACTTGAATAATACTGTTGTTCGTGAATTCCTTGAGTTCCTCAAATAATCAAACAATTTTGACCCAATAAATTATATTGCATTGAAGAGGAGATGGTCAAAATACGTTTCACCCCGATCTGATAGCAAAATATAATTAGTGCTGGCAGCTATGTTTTTGTTAGATCAGAATGAAACGAGCACTCTTTTTAAGAGTTTCCTATACATAATTCCAGCTGTAAAGATTGTTTGAGTATTCTTCAATAAGTAGTTTGAGAGGGAGGTTATCAAAATTTGATTGCCCTTACTTTAATTTCTTTTCGTCCGGTGCTCTTTCCAGTTTGTTGTCTGAGAGGAACCAAACTACATACCTTCCATGCAGCCTATTTGTCAAGTTTGGTTCAGCGGGTTTTGGCAAGATCAAGAAAATCTCAAAGGGTAAAATCTGCAGTGACAGCGAGGTTTGTGAATACATTGGAAAAAAAATCAATAAATTGTGATTGCATACTACATCTGATTGCAGTTTATTCCAGTAGTTTCAGAGGCCATGATCGATATCTCCCAGAACAATTTCAATATGCCTTCTAAAAGTAAAAGGAAAAGGAGGAACGTCAAAATTGATGTATTATTTAAAAAAAACAAACTCAATAAAGCGGAAGATAAAAGCGTAATAACTTTCTCAATTATGTACAGATTATTAGATACACACGGAGAAATGAAACAGACTCGCAAGATGAAGAACAACAATAAAAGCGTTGTTCCGTTGCTTGCTTTTATCATGCATTTGTAGAGTTGTAGAGACTTCGTATCATGTGCATTTACTTCATATCCCTTTATTGATTATGGCAAATAGTTGAAATTTCCTTAAAATTAATTTTTACTATGTTTTTCACATACCGTGTAGTTATATATTCGTTAAACAGCATACAAAGTAACCGTAAGAAAGACTTACAGTATGTGATAAAAATTACTTTAAACAGCATACAAAATTTATTTTTTCAAACAAACGATTTTCTTGACAATGCAGCTACAAATGTTGTTGAAATTTGGCATAAAAGTAAGAATTATCTTTTATACTTGCCTCAAAAAGTGTGAGCGATGTAAGTTAGCTTTTCATGTAAAACGGAGAAAAAATATATATATTATAACGCAATGTAGTGGCAATAATTACAATAAATCAGCTCCCGCGGGACATTTTATTCACAATAACGGATATAGACAAACTTGACAGTCAACTTGATAAATAATAAACCTTTTTTTGTACAAGAAAAATTCTTTTTCAACAGTAAACACGAAAAACTTATCTGACATATTCTGTTGTAGTAGATTTTCCGCGAAAAAACGTTCTACAGCCTACAGATAGAACCGTAAGACAGATATTTCAGGCGCACAGGTTCCTATACTGTGTTAAAGACCGCAAACGACAACATTTTTTTTCAAATCGACAACCTTTTTTCTTACTTTCAAATCGACGTAAACTCCTAATTAGGCCATAAAAAAGCTTTACTATTTTGAAACTTAAAACTTGACACCATACCCAAATCTTCAACACTTACAATGACCTGTGATGTACCCCTAACCCCAAAGTTACTTTATTCGTAATTGATTTGTCATGTATACGGATAACGGCTTATTTTGCCCTTTAGAGTACCTGATGTTACTCTCGAGCTACATGTATTATGAATTTTACACTTAGTGCAGCTGGTAAATAGAGAATTAACGGAATTCACACTGAAATATATTGTTTGGATTTTGATGGTATATTTATCCACAAGAATTATCTGAATATATCCCTCCCCCAAAATATAAAGAAATTTAAACATCTCCTTATACGCGTTTGTCGTCAAAATTAATCTCCCTTCTCTGGCTCATATTGAAATAAACAACACAGCTTGAAATTACCGAATAACAGTAGTTATATAAAAACTGTATTATAGATGGCTACTTAAGAGTTTATTCGTGCATAAAGAGCAGTTCATGTGAATGTTATTATTCAAAATGTTGCAAAAAAAAACTCAGAAAAAACGTGGTTTTCAAAGAAATTAAGCTGTTTATTTTTCAACTTTCACCATTTGATAAAAGACAGGAAAATGTTCCCGTTTTGTTCTAGTATGCAAGGGTACATCTAATCAGTGGCGGATAGAAATTTTCTGCTACGGGGGGACCAATAATTTTTTCCATAGTGGAATCCAAATTTTCCGAAACCCCTAAGAACTTTTTAAGCAAGTGTTTCATGGGCGTGTTGGTATTTTAGAATATTTTATGAAGTAAAATCTTTTTTGTCGTCATATCTGATTGTGTCTTTCTTAATGTATTGATTCATTTTTTTTCTTTATTTTATGTTAAAGGTACGGAAAAAAGTCAACATCAAATTTTTGTCACAATTTCATTTAAAACCATATACTTTTACTGTTATATGATATTATTACATTATAGGCCTTTTTGAAAAATCATTTGCCCCGCTCTTCGATTAAGGCATTTAATACAACGAAAGTTATCAACCCAACACGGCAAGTGTTGTTCATCCAAAACATAGTTCATAACACTGTTCATTTTGAGATTATTAGTTCATTGTTTTCTATGACACTGCGTTAATTTCGATAGAATAGACCATATCCGAGTTTTGGTATTCAGATTCACCAGGTTTGTTTGTCCGCCCTACGTCACAAACATGTCCGCCCCATGTGACCAACTTCATGACGTCTTAGGCTCTATGACGTGACGTTTTCTATACTGTGACGTATTAAAAAGAAGTCTGGTAAATCCTAATACCATAGGCCGGATAAAGTCTATTAAAATGTATTCAGGGTTTCAGTTGTGTATTGTTAGCCAACCGCACGAGTGATAACAAGAAGGAAAGAGTGTTTGTACCTCCAGTTGATGAGAGAGTTCTAATCCAGGAAAAGATAACAACACTTTATGGAAAGGGCTATAAGGAAGCAATAAAACAATACCAAGAGATCATTGTATATGATTGCACGCAAATAGATGCGTAAACCACCATGTCTATATGTAGATGTCCTTGGTACTTGATTTGGCATCCTATTTCGATATTTTTGGTAATGAGTACTTCTTTGACTACTTTTGGATTATGGCTTTCCATATCATTTGATTCAAATGTGCTGATGAGAGGTTACTCGTTGAAACACGTGTACAGCATAACTAAATTTACTGTTTTTTCATGCAACTTGGGTATTTTTTGTATTTATCACAACATCTTACCCTTTTTCTGCTTTTTTTTCCTTTTCCTTCTTTTCTCCATTTCCATTGCAACAGCGCCATATAGGAAATTTTGACACATTGGAAACAAATTCGATAAATGCCATGTAACATTGCTGAAAGGGTGAATTTCCAACCTTTTCTCCGTTTTCAGTTTTCAGCAACAACCAAAACTTTAAAAAAAATTTGCCTCAAAGCAAAGTCTCTACTTCCTAGTATATGGGGCAGGCTCTCTTTAAAATTTGTTTCAGTTTTAATCACTTTGAATTTGTCCGCCTTTATCCGTTTTCATGGCAAAAGTCGCCATTATAATTTTGGTGTAAACTTACTCTTTAAACTTCACTTTCTACACCTCTTTTTTGAAAAATTGCATCGAATTTGGAGCAGTTTTAATTTTTCCTGTCATTCTTGTGTTCTTGACAACGACAGTGTCGTGGATTGAATCCATTTACATGTACGTATGAAGTTTGGTTAAATTTGGACCAGTATTCTCCGAGAATTTGATCGGACAAGATAACGACCAAAAAAAGCAACAAAAAGAAAAGAATGAAGAACAAAGAAATGGCCATGCTTTGTACGGACAACTTAATAACGCCATTTTGACAATCTAGATTTGTTAAAAAAAATTCATACAGACCAAGTAAATTAAGTTTCAATATCTACAGAAAATTCAGTTGTATTTTATTCTGTCTAGCTTCCAAATGATGTTCAGTTTGAGCCATTAAAGCAATAATGAATCTGTCTCCTTGACTTCAAATTCAACGATTAAATCGAAATTTGAGGGATATAGGCACTTTTTTGCGTAGCTTTCGTTTGAGAAAAGAGGTTTCATTAATGTACTGTTACATATATAGATGTTTTATTGATTGTTTGTTTGTTTGTTAATGCTGTAAATTCATTGAGGTAAAGAGAGACATTAATAAAGACTTAGATTATTAAAGCAGTAAAAGTAACATGTAACGTTGTTGAGATCCCATTGTTGAGTTGTTACAATGAATACAAGGCATTTTGCATCCGCGTTTGATAATTGTAGATCAGTAATTGATTACTTTGATCTCAATTTTGACTCCTATATTAGGTGTAAATTGCTATTCTCGTTCTCGTACAAAGTCAAATTAGCGTAGTTTGTTTCTGTTTTTTGCAATTCTTTCAATCAAAACAGAAAAAAGTTTATGCAATCCGTCTGAAATGATGTACTGTTATTTAATACGTCATTGGAAATTCACGATAAACATCAATTTTTAACACCTTGTGTCTTTTATTATAATTAAGGAGTTCCTGCTAAAGCTGTTGAGCAGATGTTTTGATGCTAAATCTATTGATTAAAATTTAGTAGTATGCTGTATACAACAGCACAATTTCCTATCGACAGGTAGTAGACTTATACGTTAAGGGACATAACTCTGTAAAATCACCTGTACGTTTGTTATAATCATTTCTATAAAAATATTCTAAGCTTCAAAGTAACATTAGATGATTTTAATTCTTTTTCACATGAATGCTTAAAAACACCAATGAATCATACTGTTTCAAACGCATTTGTGTTTCAAAGAATTATCTCCCTTGGCAAAGGTACACTACCTTTAATGCTTGTCGAGTGAGGATTCTAAGAAGAATTTCATATGTTTTAAAACCTTTAATAACCTTTACATTTCAATTTATTCCGGAAATCTAAGTTGAATACACTCTCATTCATCGCTTCGTTAATCGTTATGGTAATCTTAACAAAACTTTAGGCCATCTCTTGTTCTAACTAAAACTCGATCATCTGTAAACATAATTCTGCTGAACACAGTTCCTACCATGACATCCTTTTTAAACGTGGTAATACATTTCCTTAAAAGTACAATTTTTAGTCTCAGCACGTTATTGATCATTTTATGGTAATGAAAATTATAAAATGAAATTGTTAAAATATAATAATACCCAGTTAATTTTCTGTTAAGAAATAATTATTTATATGATTTGAACATCTAAAAATTGTAAAAATTGTAGAGGCAGAAATCAATTTATTAATTAAGTCTTTGTAGAGCTTTATGAATCAGTATTAAACAAAAATTAAATCAAAAATAAGAGATGATATTTTATGATACCTTTGCTAAGTTCAGAAAATCTTTCATGGATAATATATATGATTATGGAAATAAAGATGTGCCAGCGTGATCGGAAATGATCGCAGGTCAAGCAGTGATTCTAAATTTGATGGTTGTGTTCATGATCAAACATTTTTAAGTGCAGTTATCAAGACCATGATCAGTGATCAGGACCATGTTAAAAATGTTGTCTTTGTCCGTAGATTGTTCGTTCTTTTGACTGACGTTTCGGTTCTCACGTACTTTAGAAAATTGCACCCTATATTTTCTGTCTTACCATAATACCATTATGAAGAGGTAAGTCTTAATTAAATCATATATTTCCAAACCCTTTCTCTATATGTTCCCGGTGTGGATACCTTTACTCGACACGTGTACAAACATGAAAATGGTTTTATAAATTGTTACGCCTGTACGTCTTTTGCCGGTGTCCTATTTATAAAGGTTTTATAACGAGCAAGAGTGATGTTTTACTGCATTTGTACATGAGTAATGTAAAAATTATTCAAAAGTTGATATCCAAATCTTCGTAGATATCAAACCCATTATCTTAATGACTTTTATAGGTGTTGCAAAATGTATTCAGTACTGGAATGTTTTCGAAATTTGTTTGCTAGTGACGTCCATGTGTTTACGATTACTAATGACGTAACAAGGCAATGCTGATCACGGGTAAAAAAAAGCCCCCCCCCCCCNAAAAAAAAAACAAAAAACAAAAAACAACAAAAAACAAAAACAAAAAAACAAAAAACAAAAAACAAAAACAAAAGAAAACGAAAAAAAATACAGTAATGATAACGCCTAGTGAAAACTAAGAAGCATTGGCCATGTAAAAACTCGCTAATTAATATCTGATTCAAGCACCAAATATCTATTCGTGCAAGGAGATATTGAAATGACCAAATCATGAGAAGAGGTTTTATCGGCAATATGTACATTTTCTCTTCGATCTTACTGACTGATATTGTCAGTATCTCCGCACTGACCTGATACAAGAAAATATCAGGCAATGACGTCATGAAATTGGCATCATGACTCTTACGATGTTTCCGATAAAAACAATAATGGTAGTTTTGAAGGTCTCAACAGAAAATATCACTAGTAGCACACTTGTCCTATCGGACTCGCTGCGATACGGTGATATTTTCTGTCTTGACCTTCAAAACTACCATTATTCTATATATCTCTCCAGTGGTGAATTTTTCAATGTCCCCGAAGAAAACTAAATCATATTTTCCATTATAAAAAAGAATTCGCAAGTTGAATGATAAACAGTGCTTTTGTTATACTGTACACATGATTTAAGGAGTAACCTCTCATCAGTAGCTTTAGAATCGAATAGAATCCAAAATATTTTCAGAGAGAAGTACTAACCACCATAGGAGGCCAAACTCAGAACAGTAAATACCTGCAATGGCGGAAAATTTCAATCACTTACCACAATCCACAAGGGAATTGCACTAGAAATAAACACACATAACAGATCAGAGACACACATAACAGATCAGAGACACACATAACTAGCGATAGAAACTCTAAATGTAATAAAAAGGATAACAGGAAACATATACAATGGCTGAAAATTACAAAAACATACTACAATCTGCCAGGGAACTACACAGGAAAAACACAAATAAGACAAAAGACAAATATAAACAACGATATAACTCAAGACAGTCGGATTTGCTCCCGTTCCTAGCAAAAGTCTATTTGGTCTAAGTCTGTTTGGTATTTCAACAAGATTCACTCATTGTAAGCGTTTCCTGTTGTCATAGTGTTTCGACTGTGGCGATTAATTAAAAATGTGGTCACCAATTGTGCAGTGGGTAGAAATAACTAAATACCGAAGTCACTGTGAATTTACTTTCTGCATATGCATTTCGACAACTTATGTCTCTTCAGTGCAGATAAAATCTAAACGATTGGAAGACCATTAACGCAAAGTTGTTAAAAACTGACAGAGAACAAATAACCAAAGTGATCTAAATTTAAAGCCAAAATCAGCTAAGGACAGAGCTTTGCATGAGGGAGATACTCCTCAGTTTTCAACAAAATTTACACATTTTAGATATTGTAAGGTTCCAAATAGAATCGGCTTTCGGGTCAGCACCGAAGTACTGATTACTGGGCTGGTGAATACCTTCGGGGACTAACAGTCCACCAGCAGTGGCATCGACCCAGTGGTAACAAATAACTAAATACCGAAGTTACTGTAAATTTAAATTCTGCATATGCACATTTCGACAACTTATGTCTCTTCAGTGCAGATTAAATCTAAACGTTTGGAAGACCATAAACTCAAAGATGTTTAAAACTGATAGAGAATAAATAAGTAATATGATCTGAATGTAAAGCCAAAATCTGCTAAGGACAGAGCTTTGCATGAGGGAGATACTCCTTAGTTTTCAACAAAATTTACAAATTTTAGATTTTGTAAGGTTCCAAATAGAATCGGCTTTCGGGTCAGCACCGAAGTACTGACTACTGGGTTGGTGAATACCCTCGGGGACTAACAGTCCACCAGCAGTGGCATCGACCCAGTGGTAACAAATGACTAAATACCGAAGTTACTGTAAATTTAAATTCTGCACATGCGCATTTCGACAACTTAAGAAAAGAGAAAATATTCTTCTTCAGAAACACACGATAGAAGTCAATTTTTCACAACTTTTTATAAAGATGCCTAAGACTGCATTATTCATTAAAACTAAGGAGTTCCTGCTAAAATTTTCATTTGAAAGGTGTTAATTAAAACGTAGTATATTCTACACAGAAATACAATTTTTTCTTTGGCCACATATTCTATACTAGTTAACTTACAAGTACACCTACATTTTTTTGTACTACTGTTTCATGTGTTTCCTATGAAAGTATTTTATGTACATTGACAAAGATGGGCACTTGAGATCTGCCTGTATGACAAACGTGGTTTTTACTTCCCGAAAGGAAAATTCTCTCTTCCTTAAAAGCATAATACCTACTTCTCCAACGCAAGGAGTGTACAATTCTCTGTTGATTCGTTACTGTCAAGCATGTACATGTATTTTATATTTTGACTTTTCGAAAAAAGTAAACACTGTCAATAAAAAAAACTCTTCAGATGGGTATATTTTCAGTATTTCAATTGTTATTATTTGTTAATTAAATCTTTGGTGCTCAACACCAAAAAAATTGAATTAATTGACTGTGGAATTTGACATTTTTAGCTAGATTTAACGTAATTATGAAATTGATATAACTGGATATGTCTTTACCCTGGATTGTCTCACACTGTGGGGAGTGCGACACCAATTCAATGGAGAGATATTTTGAGACACCAAACATTACTGCATTTGCACCCCGTCACCAAGTCACAAGAAACTTTCTCAGCTCATGTCTACACTATTTACTCTAGTCAACTAGTCAAATTAAAGTAGAACCCGAAAGTTATTCTAAAAAAAGAATAATCCAAAGACAATATCAACATCGGAAACACAAAAATTCAAAGACAACACAAAAAGAAACACATATAAATATGAGCAACACGAACCCCTATAAAAACCATGCATGGTGAGATCTGATGAACCAGTAAGGTAAGCATATCCTGCTTCTTATAAGACACCCGCCGTGTTGAACATGTATATGAGCAACACGAACCCCTATAAAAACCATGCATGGTGAGATATGATGAACCAGTGAGGTAAGCATATCCTGCTTCTTATAATTTGTTTGTAAATATAAAGGGAAGGACTTATTGTCATTCGGGACACATATTCTCCGTAGCGGTCAAAACGATCGTGATGTTAATCGTAAAACTTCTGCAGTGATGACAACGTCAAGTTATGGGTACATTTGTTACATAAACTTGTTTAAGTTGCCTATTTGTGAGCAATGGGGCTCTATTAAGGAAGTCGCTTGAGAAATGGATGAATTGGGAGATGTAAACTTTATATTCCCGCGTTGTAGAAATGTTGCTATAAGGAAAACTTCTGGAAACGTGAAGTCATGACCATTGTCATACTGTTTAGTTGGAAGGTTACCTATGTTGTCAATTTCAAGATGAAGGTCAACTATGAAGCCGATATCGAGGTGTCTTTTATTTTGAACTCTTTATGATAGATCAGATAAAGAAAATCACAACATCGAGGATTACTTAGTGACAAAATATCATCTGTATAACGCAAGCCAAAATTGAAGAATTAGGCTAGTGTTTCTTCATTTTAAAAAGCTCTTTCATGAATTCAGCATCATAAGAGTGAAGAAACAATTTGGCTAAAAGAGGTGGACATTTTGTGTCCATCGGATTTCCGATAGTCTGTTAAATAAAAGTCATCCGTGGTAACGTGCTCAGTCTGTAAAAAACAATATGTTGGTGAGACAGGAAATGCGCTCAACCTTCGCAAAAACTTGCGTCGGATCAGTACCAGGTCACTACAATCTATTTTAATACTCAGAATCACAACTGGTAAAATATGCAATTCCACGCAATTGATCAAAGTAGAAAGTTGAATTTAAACCAGAGAAAATCCAAAGAAAGCTACTGGATTGATCGTTTAAAATCCAGTCTTAATATCAGGGATATAGATTTAATAAATGTATATAACCCCCCTCCCCCGTTAAAAAATAAAGAAAGTATTGTAATAAAAAACACAAACACCAACAATTTTTTTTTTTTCACACCACTATAATTGAGGTCACGCCTTCAGTCTCCGAAATGGAGATAACTGATTAAATCATGTTGTATAGTGTAGTTTTTTTATATAAAAATGCTATTTTTATTATATTTTTGTTGTTTCGATAAAGACTCGGATAAAGTAGAAATATAAATAGTGTTGATACTCGTGCTATTGAAATTGTTCAAACTGAAAGTCTATTATATTAGTAAACCACATTGTGTGTATCTGTTTATATAAAGCAAAATAGGCATTTGTGTGTTTTTATACGCCCGTCTAATGACGGACGTATTATGGAATACCAATGTCCGATTGTCCGTCAGTCCGTCCGTCTGTCTGTCTGTCTGTCCGTTCATATGTCGCGCTCTAACTTGACGACCATATGGCCAATTCACTTCAAACTTTGCAGAGGTATTTGGTATGATGGCCTCATAATCTGTATAATTTTTTCGTGAATATTCGATTTTCCTTGCAGGAGTTATGGGACTTTATTCGTCAATTCGACAACCATTTGGTCAATTTACTTCAAACTTTGTAGAAGTATTAGGTATGATGGACTCACGATCTGTTACTTTTTCGTGAAAATTCAATTTTGCTTTTAGGAGTTATGGGACTTTATTCGTCAATTTTAAGGCAATCTATTACATGTCGCACTCTAACCTGACAACCTTTTGACCAATTCACTTCAAACTTTGTAGAGGTATTGGATATGATGGACTCATGATCTGGTTACTTTTTTGTGAAAATTAAATTTTGCTTGTAGGAGTTATGGGACTTTATTCCTCAATTTTAGGGCAATTTTTTACATGTCACACTCTAACTTGACAACCCGTTGATCATAGCCTCAGGTCACACTCTAACTTGACAACCCGTTGATCATAGCCTCATGATCTCAATACTTTTTCGTGAAATTTTGATTTTTCTTTCAAGAGTTATGGAACTTTATTAATCAATTCCGAGGCAATTTTTCATATGTCGTGTTCTAAATTGAGAACCCTAAGGCCGATTCATTTCAAACTTTGTAGTGGTATTGGATATGATGGTTTTATAGTCTCTATACTTTTTTCGTGAAATTTTGATTTTTCGTACAAGAGTTATGGGACTTTCTTTTTCAAATTTTAGGCAATTTTATACATAATGCACTGTAACTGAATTATACTTTGATCAGTTCACTTAAAAATTTGCAGATTGATTTATTAAAAAGATATCAAGCTTAATTAGGCAGTCATGAATGCATTCTTAATTGAAAACCACTTTCTTTAATAACTTAAAGTTTTAAGGGGGGTGACGACGGGAGTATCATGCGACTTGGCGCAGCTGTTTATTTCTTTCTTTTTATGTGGTGTATTCTTAGTTAACAATTTATTAAAAGTTGAATGTTATAATGAATGGAATGTTTCAGTATCCTAGAAATAAAAAAAATAATAGTGGCATACAAGCACGAACGGATGCGTACAAATATCATTTTTCATATATACTTTGTATTTCATATTTTTTCTTTAATTTATTTTACACTACGATAACTTTAATGTTTTTAGTTTTTAAACTGTAGAAACATGATAAATCAACCTTATAACAGTACGGGAGTGTAAAGTAGAACAACAAAAATACAGCTTAAAGTCGATACTTATGTATCCCTTACACGATTTTTAGGCTACTAATTTACCTACTTATAATGTAATACATTATATAACACCCCTATGGAAAATCACATTTTGAATATGTTCTTCAAAAGTATTCACCAGCCCAGTAGTCAGTACTTCGGTGCTGACCCGAAAGCCGATTCTATTTAAACCTTACAATATCTAAATGTTTGTAAATTTTGTTGGAGACTAAGGAGTGTCTCCCTCATGCAAAGCTCTGTCCTTGGCTGATTTTGGCTTTACATTTAGATCACATTGGTTATTTGTTCTCTATCAGTTTTTAAACACCTTTGAGTTTATGGTCTTCCAAACATTTGGGTTTTATCTGCACTGAAGAGACATAAGTTGTCGAAATGCCCATATGCAGAATTCAAATTTACAGTAACTTCGGTATTTAGTTATTTCTTATCTATTCCTAAAAATTTTGTATCTTTTGTAGTGAAATTTAGTGTAGGATTGGGTTCTCTATAGTGAATTTCCCAATTAATGTCTTTAACTTCATTTCAATATTCTACAACCCTTCAGTTTTATATGTGCACTGTCATTATAATAAATGACAGTGCACATATAATTTTATAATGAAAAACTACCATTCAACAAATGATGGTATAATCCCTTATCCCCTTGAGTCCAAAGTACACAAATAAGAGATGAAGTCCAGAGTCCATTTTTTATTTTTGGATTTTATTTCTTAAATTTGAAGTACAAGTACAAAATGCTTCGACTTTTCAGTCCCTGGAGTCCATGGACTCAAGTGGTCAATTCTAAAGTGCGCCCAAAATAAGGCCAAAGTGTCGAGACCAAAAAGTGGGGTTATACCCTCACAAGTATATATTAAATTTATAGCTTTTGATAAAAATCAGATTGTTTTCCAATTTTTGACTCCAATTCCATGTTATTAGGAAGTATTTTCAATCATGAACTTGAAGAACAATTTCAACTCTTGCAAGAATCTAAACCTTAATTAATCTGATGCATATTTTCCTTTATAAAAACTATAAAAAGTTTTCTAGTTCTGAGAGAGTGAAATTGTTGTTAGTTCTGTCGTGTTCTTTTGATCCGGGATTGGTATTTCCTCCTGGGTGTTGTTTTGATCGGGGGTTGATGTTTCTTCCTGGGAGTTGTTTTGATCATGGGTATATATTTCTTCCTGGGCATTATACGGTACAATTTCATTTATCGTGCAAGTACAAGAACATTCAATGTCTTGGATGACATCCTTAAAATCCTTCATTTTTGTAATGTAAATAAGCGGATTAATTGCTGAAGTGAGTACTGCAAATAGTACACAGATGTCGTGTATGAATCTTTTATTATTACCAAGATGGTCATAACATAACAAGACTATCGTCCATGGCAACGTGAAAGTAATGAAAAGGAAGGCAATTGCAGCAACAGTAACACAAATCCTAACGTCTTTGTTCGTCCATCTTTCATCTGGAAACCTTCTATATAACCACAATATTCTGATCAGTAAAATCATTGAAGTGAGGACTAAGACCTCAACTATAACCATACAAGTGCCTGTATAGTACATGTATTCATGGTAATGTCCGTAAAATAATGCGTCTGTTGAACATTCTCTTAGCGTCTCCTTCTTGGTCCAGATAACATAAGGAGTGGTATGCAATAAAAGTGATATGACCCAAGACATCAAGATGATTGCCCATTCCACGTGCACCAGATTATGTCCAAGGAATCGAAGTTGTGAACACCATACCCTTTGGACACATATACCCAAGACATGAAACATCGAGGCAAAGAGTGCGATGCTAAATAGATACCATTGAATCCAACAGTTGTAGTAGGAAATCTGGAATTCAGACGGGATGTAAACTTCAGATAGAAAATACAACATCAGACCAACTACTAAATCGGTGATAGCAAGACTGAGGAGATGTACATCTGTCACTTCTTTCTTCAGTAAATTAGATACAAGTATCAAAATAACCGCTGGTAAATTCAGAGTTATCGTTGTAGAAGAAATGACCAACAGGATAATCCTCACGGCTGGATGTGTTAGATAATTTTCAAAATGGTTGTCTAGAATAGTTGGCATACTGACATTATCAACAAGTGCTGAAGTATTATCCAGTACAATGCCATGAGGACTGTTGTCCATTTTGATCTTCCTAACGCTAACTATTGATATGAAAAATTGCTCTTATATTTTCGCATATAAACAGTAAGTGTCCAATTCAGTTCCAAAATGTTTGTTGTCTGAAAAATATAAAATATATTTTAATTGTTATGACATACAACATTTAGTAATTATAGAACGTTTTCTTATGAAAAATGTTATAGTTTTATATTGTTTGTCATAATACAAGAAAACTTCGATTTTCTTACATACTTACCACAGATATGTTCTGTTTTGCATATGTGATATAACCGGATGTTAATAGTCAATATCAACATACCCAGTCTTGTATGGCCATATCAGCCTGCCTCGTTTTGAAAAGCCATATCAGACGGGTGATATGGCCATTGCAGCCCGGGTATGGTTATAACTCCTAATTGGAAGTATATAATAAACAGATTAAGACAAAGCCTTTTCCATATCGGCAAATTTCTTGAGCATTTTTTTTTTATTTGTGCTTTGCAACAAAAATCATTCCTCATTTTTTTCTTTGAAGGGAACTAATTTATATAATAGAATAACAACTTAAACACATTTTCCCTCGGCTGACGCCCCGGGCTGATATGAGATTCTTGGGAAGATAACCGTGCTGATATGGAAAAGGCCATGTATTAATATATATTTATAAAAACATCCTGTATAAACTTTCAAAAACTTTCAAAAATTGTTTTAAAAAATGAATCCGATATTTAATCTATCAAGTCGAAAAAGTTTCATATCTCACTGTATTGTAACTACATGGGAAATAAGTTTCTATACTCTTTGAGTTCTGATTTATAACAAAAGCAATGACAGAACAGCATTTCAAGCGCAACCAGTCTATTCAAGGAAACCTTTGAACGGACAATTAAGAGTCAAATCAAACAGACAATTTAATCTTAAATCAAACTATAGCACATTGTACAATGTATGCTGTTCATGTCGGCCATAAAATTATAGAAGTTTCAATTTCACAATCTAAATAAATACCGACGACGACGGATGGCAGTATTTTAAATTTTTTGGTTAATTTCTGTTTGTCGACAATCTGTCATACTGACGGTGTCTACCATTGTTGCAGTAAATAATTAAATACCTACAATACTGTAAATTCAGATTCTGCAGTTTGCCACTTCCACAACTTTTGTTTCTTAAGGTCAGATAAAGAAAATACATATTTAAGACCATTAATCGAAATGATTTGTAACTATCTTTTCAATATTCATGATCTAATCATAACGGTTTTTTAAACACATGTTCCTGTAATTGCTGCTTAAAGATTGATTTTCATGAAGTGGGGGAAATTTTTTAAAAAATAAGGAATTTATTGCAACTCATAACTTTCAATATGTTCTGTTTCATACATTTCTTGAGCATTTTTTTTTATTTAAGTTTTGAAAAAAAAAATCATTCCTCGTTTTTTTCTTTGAAGAGAATCAACTTATATGATAGAATAAGCTCCTACTGAAATATTTTAATAACACATTGTCTTTGTACATAAAAAATATTTTGTAATTTGAAGGTTGTTTTGATCTGTTTATGTTGAAAACTTCGAGGGATTATTTCCGGTGTCAATACTAATGGCAAAAACTTTTTACAGTAAACTCAAAAATTATGACATTTTGTATAATTATTTGAAATATAACAAAATTTACTTCTAGAAATGACTATCAAAAAGTCGAAATTTTGATATTAACATAAATATATGTATTACAATATTATATTGGGAAACATTTTATATTACACATTGCATTAAACTGCAAAAGCCGTTAAAGTTTTACCAGATATACTATTATATAATACATACATGTCAATACTAATAGTGGAATAGTTTTTATAACTATAATTTCTATAAGAAGAGTTTTTTGTTGTCAATGACTTTATAAGGTTTAGTTACATTTTCAATTAGTGCAGTATTAAAACTGAATCACGCCTATGCTTTCCGTGGAAAATATCAATCATGTCACTGTACCTAAAAATGATATATATTGCTCTTTATGAAAAAAATCCCTCTTTGAAATTTTTTTGAAAAAAACAATTCCTGCAATTTAAAAATCTTAATTTCTTATATGTTCAATCCAGTAAAAAAACAGTATTTTTTTTTCCTAACATGAATAAAGAAAGTAAATTTTTCATGTTGAAAGGAAATATCAGTTTTTGTTAAAATATTATTCCTCAAGATAAAAGTCACATCAAATAGTATAAAAATAATAATCTGTCATTATCAGATTTTCCTTTTGAGAATTATTGATCAAAATGCTTAATATCTGTCTTGTCTATTCTATTCAAGGATGTACTATTACGATATAATTATACTATATAATAAAATAAAACTCTTATCATCTGCTATATATATTTTGGTAACTGACAATAACAGAAAGGTAATCATCACGTTAATTATAAGAAACAATAGCAAAGCAAACATCAGATGAAATAGACATAATATGCACGAATTTAACATTTAACAAATTTTGATTCAACTGCCGCCTTTGTTATTTTATAACCTCTGCTGCTGTTACTATGTCCTTGAAGTTAACGACATTTCAGTAATACAGAACCTCAGTACTGGTAAGAAAACCGTCATTTGTTAAATTGGCACTGTCAAAAAATCAAACCTGGATATGTCTGAGGAGTATCTATCTTGCGCAAAGCTCTGTTCGTAGCTGTTTATGCATCCACATAAAATTATTTGTTTTATTAGCTTGAAAAAATCTTTATATGAATGCCCTTGGGGACTAGCAGTCCTTAGTTCTGAATGTCTTCTTTTTATTTCCATACCTTGTGGCTGTCTCACGTCCTTGTTTTTTTTTTTTTTTTTTTTTTTTTTTTTTTTCCCGTTTTTGCCATGTCTATGGACTTTGATTTTTGTAATCATCCTTCTCCTTGTTCCTTCGGTACTCTACTGCCGTTGTTTCTATACATTATTTAATGAATTTTTACACTCTCAAGAGACCTATGTTGTTCAAATAACCATCTGTAGAGGTATATTTACTACAACTGCGGTATTTTTTTTTCTTGTACGTTTAAGTTTGATTTTACAATAATAGATGACTATTTTCACAGTATTAAACGTCTTGTCAAAACGATTTCTTCTGGCATGTGTTTTTAAGATCATATTGTTCTGTTACAGCATGAGGTCCTCTTCATATATTATTTTTCTATATTTGTCTTACCTTCATATCATTTATCTTTACTTGTCAGATGAAAATAAGTCACCTCCATTCAATTTCTGATCCTCATATAATTATATGACAGCTTCAGTGAAAAGAATCTTGCATATATACCTGTTTCTACAATATTTTGATTGGTAGTGAAGAAAATGTGTTAATTTGTTTCCAAGGGCCTCTTAACTTTAACATATTCATATGCTATATTTATCTAAATGAATAGCATCTTCATATAAGGTGTGAGAAATCTAACACAATGTTTTACCAAGTATAATTATGAGGTTTCATTTCACCATACTGCTTTTTTAAGAATTGAAACTTGTTACCGATGCAGCATCATATTGTTATATTTATTTATTTCGCTTCACATTTTTGTAAGTTTTCAAACCGATGCAACTTAACATGATTATACTTTCTGTTTTGGACATTTTTACCCTACAGGACTGAAGGCATGAGCAGTAATCATACCCAACAGAAGTTATAAGATCATATTATATACAGTTTTTAAGGTCCTCTCTCTAAACCACAAAAGACTTTCCTACGAATGGAGCAGCATACTGCACAATTCGACATTTTAAACATTCCTACATCTTATCTCGATCACTTTCAATATTTTGTATGAGACATTTTATTCCCTGTAAATTGTTTTCTCTATTTGTGTTATTCCAAGTTAAAAACAATAAGCATCATCGAAAGGTTAGAATTTAAGTTTTTTCCTTTTCTGTGTCCACTCTTTTTTTAACCAACCCTTTCAATTTCTAAAATATGATCATTTATTCTTTTTGAATGAAACATTTAGTGTTTCCACTTTTATATTTACCAAATATGGTTAATTTTTTTAATTTTTTTCCTTCAAGTTAGTTTACTTATACAATCTATTATTTTCTGTCGGAGATTTTTTTTATATTGGTATATTATATTTATCTATTCAATTCACATTTTGTGAAACTTACTTGATTATACTTTACTTGAATGGACATTTTTACCCTACAGGGTTGATAGAACAGTTTTTATAGTTTTTTATTGTATGACATGTACAGTCTTCTTGAAGTAGTATTTTCACACAATTCGTCATTTTGTGTTTCCCTGCATAAAAATTTATAGTTATCAGTATTAATTTGACTGCAAATATTTTTTGCAAAAGTAAACCATTGGAACTAACTGTTTTGATGTAGCTGTTTTCACAAACTAGATGTATAATGTAATTAATTCTTAACATAAGTACCAGAAACATAAATTATGTCGTGTACTTTAATGTTTGGAATTTTTTTATATGTATGAAGGCCTCGTGGTGATTTTAATATAAAGAACAACAATAAAAACGTCGTTCCATTGTTTTACCATGTATTTGTAGAGACTTTGTTTCGTGTGCATTTACTCCATATCCTTTCATTGTTATTGCAGTGTGTACTGTCCAAGTTCACTACATGCTGTAATAATCACAGATCTTTTACCTAAACCTATAACTAATTTACATTTTCTATGTTTCTGAATGATGTTTTCGCACTTTCTAAATCCAAGTTGTGGTGTTTTATTCCTTTAAAAAACAATTCTATAAGTGTTTTGTTTATTACAGAGTGCTATTTTATACTGAGGCAATTTATCAAAGATATTTGTATTCAAAGAATCTCCTTGCTTTGATATTGGTACAATCAACACTATATAATATTTATCAATATAAATGGAAGAGTATAATATCAAACCAGAGGCTCACATGTGAGCCTGTATCGCTCACCTGCTGGCTATCGATCAAATAAGATTTTCCCACAGGGTTCAATTATTGATGTGAAAGCCAATTGGTAGTAAATTAATTCGTCTGGTAGATAACTGTCGTGTTATAATGCCTGGTAAATATTATTTTGATGTATGAAATGGTTTTCAAAAATTAACAATTTACAACATTTTAGTAACAGATGCAATGTTGTTTGGTCTTCGGATTAATTGAACACAATTTCGAAACTGCATACCCTGGTGATGATTCAGGCCAAGTTTGCTAACAATTGGACCAGCTGTTTCAGATGATAATTCTAGAAGTAAGCTTGGCTTAACATTGTGCCCTATGGGAAAACATATTAAAAGAAATCCGCAGAAACTACCGGGCAAATTGAAACCAAACTTTGTCTCACTAGTTCCATAGTTGGTTCCTTTGAAAAATGTGTCCGGCAAGTCTACATCAAATCCAAGATGGTCCCGGAAACATAGTTTATCATTGGACTCAATTAGAACGCGTTCAAAGATTTTCTCCTCTGAAACAACAAAGCTAATTTGATCCAATATTTGTCATCAAAGTCCATTGTTAGCCCCCTTTAGAAAATACGTCTGGCAAGTATGCACTTTATCCAAAACGGCTGCCATATCGGAACGTACATGTAGGTTAACATTGAATGCTGTGGGAAATCAAATTCAAAGATCTCTTCAAAATCTACTGGGACAGGTGGAGCCAAATTTGATCACCTTAGCCCTTAGTTGGCCAATTTGAAAAATATTTCCGGTAAGTCTGCATCACATCCAAGAAGGACGCCTGTGGAACATGGTTTAACACTGAACCCTATGGGAAAGCAATGGACCCTACACATAGGAACTCATCTCTCCTCTGAAACAACAAAGGCAATAGGATCCAACTTGGTCACAGTATTTTTGGATAGTTCGCTTTAAAAAATTGTCTCTCAAGTTTGCATCTAATCCTAGATTGCCATCAAGTTGGAATTAAGTTTAACATTGGACATTATGGGAAGCCCAATGCAAAGATCTTCCCCTCTGAAACAACTCGGCCAGTTCGGACCAAACTTGTTCATAATAGTCTTAGTTAAGTCTCCTTCGAAAAGGTGATCAGAAAGTCTTCATCATATCCATAGTGGCTGCCATCAGGAAATATTGTACAACTTTGAAGCCAATAACATCAAGGTCTATTAACAAATTTGAAAAATGGGGCAATTTATGATGTGATTATTTGGATGATTTGTGTCTGTTATTTCCCAGATAAGCGATACAGGCTATTTAGAGTCTGTTTTTTTTTTGTTTTTTTTTTGACATTTTTTATATCAATGGATCATTTATGAACGACAAGTGACAAGATCTCTACTACCTGTCATAATTATAAAGCAACAATGAAACGATATGGAGTAAATGCGCATTAGACAAATGTTTCTACAAATACATGAAAATTCCAAGCAACGAAACAATGGTTTTACTGTTGTTTTTCATCAAGTATTTTATCATCCGTAATTGTTTAAGTAAATTCTTGCAGGGAAATTAATGCTTTTCTTACTCCAATGACTCACCTTTGCTTTTAAATTGTGTTGTTTAATTTCAAATTTACTATATGAATGGGTTGATATTTTATCCAGGACACATTACCAATAATGGATGCAGTTTCCAAAATGCCAGTGGCAGGTCTTTACCAAATTCCCCAAGAATTGTTCTTAAGTCACTCATAAGAGCTCCGATTAATGCTCCAAGTTAACTTTATGAGAGGTTATGTATGCGCCCAACTGTAGGCAGTATGCTATGGATGCTGTTCGAGAATTTTATGTTTTGTAAGTTTTTAGATTGTCCTGACAATAGGACTGTAAGTTCCTTTAAGTGATACTCAGACATTAAAATTCCAAATATGAAATATTTCCCGCCGAAATAGAACATCTTGGGACTTTATAAATGTTTTGTGGCATCTAATGACCGATTCGTATTACTCTATCAAATACGGGATTTTTGAAATTGTGGTCACTGCGGAAACAGATCTATCTTTATACGTAAACCAGAGGCTCCCTGGAGCCTGTATCGCTCACCTGGCTTTCAGTTGCTACAATCAAGCTAACATGTAAGTTATACAGTTGAACTTCATTCCCTATAACTTTGGTAGTTCGATCTTTATATTATTGAAATCGGAAAATGTTGAATTTTCCCGCCTTTTTGGCGGCCATTTTGAAAATGGGGGTCAACAAATAATTTTTATCATCAGTTTTGAAGTTGCGACATCAATACCTTTTTGGAAACCGAATTTCGTTGAAATCGGACCATGTTGAATTTTCCCACCTTTTTTGGCGGCCATTTTGAAAATGGCGGCCAACGAACACTTTTCAACACCGGTTTTGAAGTCGTTTCATCAATATCTATTAGGAAACCAAATTTCATTGAAATCGAACAATGTTTAATTTTCCCGCCTTTTTTTGGCAGCCATTTTGAAAATGGCGGTCAACAAACAATTCTAAACACTAGTTTTGAAATCTACACAGCATGGAAAACATTTTATCAATTTACACTTAGCCTTCATCTTCAATAGTTTTGGAAATAAAGATCAAAAATATTAAATTTTGAAAATTTCTTGATAAAAGGGCAATAACTCCTACAAGGGTTTTTGGATTTTCTTCAAAATTTCAGGGTTTGTAGATCTTGATATGCTGAACCTTTTCGCAATTACATTTGACCTCTATATGTTACACTTTTTGAAATAAAAAATAAGAAATGCACAAATTTTAAAAATTTTACGGAAAAAGGGCAAAATATATATAACTCCAAGACGGGTTTTCGGATTTTCATCAAAATTGCAGGGCCGGTAGATCTTGCTATGCTGATCACTTTTATCTCGTCAGATTTTTGATATCTGTAACGTTCTCGAGTTATTTGCCAAAAACTGCGATTTACCCCTATGTTCTATTTTTAGCCATGGCGACCATGTTGTTTGACCAGCCGACTAGTCGAACACAATTTTGAGAAGCCATACCCTGGTAATGATTCAGGTGAAGTTTGGTTACATTTGGCCCAGCGGCATGAGAGAAGAAGATTTTTGAAATTGTTGACAGACGGACGACGGACGACAGACGACGGACGCATAGTGATGGCAAAAGCTTACGTGGCCTTTTTGGCCAGGTGAGCTAAACATCAATGCATCAATACATTGAGAGGGAATTACTAATGAGTGAACACTGTTGAGCTAAGGGTGATTTATATATGTTATATATATATATAGGCATTTTTTGAAAAATTTTGTAAAATGACTGCTTATTTTTAGGCATTTTAGAAAATGACCGACCACTTTAGGCATTTTATAAAATGACTGAAATTTTACAAAAAAAAAAAAAAAAAAAAAAATGTAGAAGGTATATTTCAAGTTATCTGTGTTCTACAATCTACAAACTCGTCTTTTTGAATAACATCAATATTTTTGAAAGTCAAATTGTGATTCAAGCATTTTGTAAAAAGTCTGATAATTTTTTCAGGCATTCTGTAAATTGTTTAGGAAATTTAGTCATTTCATAAAATGCCTAAAGGAGCAAGGCATTATACAAATTGCCTAAAATGTTTCAGTCATTCTTTAAATTGTCTGCATTATGAAATTGCCTGTAACATATACATTTCGCTTCAGTTTAATTTTTTTCGTCCATTCAAATTTATTTAAAGAATTGTCATATAGGAAAAATTATAAATGCACTTCAATTCCATAAATAGTTTGTCTTTTATGTGGTATATATTTATTTCAATTGGTTTAGAAATCAAGTATTTCCGAGGCGATCGTTTCCGCCTTCAATTACACGAGAGTTCCTATGTCGAAAGTCCCATATTGACCTGAACGGTCAAGGATCAATTCGTATTAAGATTGTCTACAAGACGGAGAAAATTAAGCCAAATCTGTTCAATAAATTCTAGTAATACAGGCCATATCAAATATCTACGATCTTTACATACAACGCATGACTGATTGCACATGTGTACCTGTATTCTCGGACGTTAAAAGGAAGTTACTACAAATAACTAAATACCGAGGTTACTGTGAATTTACTTTCTGCATATGCGCATTTCGACAACTTATGTCTCTTCAGTGCAGATAAAATCTAAACGTTTGGAAGACCATATACTCAAAGATATTAATAAACTGATAGAGAACAAATAACAAATATGATCTAAAGGTAAAGCCAAAATTAGCTAAGGACAGAGCTATGCATGAGGGAGATACTCCTTAGTTTTCAACAAAATTTACAAAAATTTAGATATTGTAAGATTCCAAAAATAATCGGCTTTCGGGTCAGCACCGAAGTACTGACTACTGGGCTGGTGAATACCCTCGGGGACTAACAGTCCACCAGCAGTGGCATCGACCCAGTGGTAACAAATAACTAAATACCGAGGTTACTGTGAATTTACTTTCTGCATATGCGCATTTCGACAACTTATGTCTCTTCAGTGCAGATAAAATCTAAACGTTTGGAAGACCATATACTCAAAGATATTAAAAAACTGATAGAGAACAAATAACAAATATGATCTACAGGTAAAGCCAAAATTAGCTAAGGACAGAGCTATGCATGAGGGAGATACTCCTTAGTTTTCAACAAAATTTACAAAAATTTAGATATTGTAAGATTCAGCCCGATAGTCAGACTTGACCGACATGAAAATTTTACCTTGCGTTTTATAGAATTTGACTGTTTTATCAAAATTCTAACCCCTTAAAAATATCGAGGCTTCATTCCGTGTATGGCACTCGGTAGATGTCCTTGGTACTGGATTTGGCTTCCTATTTCGATTTATTTGGTAATGAGTACTTCTTTTATTACAACTTTTGGAGTATGGCTTTCCAATTATTTGATTTTAATGCTGCTGATGAGAGGTTACTCCTTGAAACACGTGTACAGCATAACGAAATTTAGTGGGTTTTTTATGCAACTTCGGTATTTTTTTGTACTTTGAACCATTGGGCCGATGCCACTGCTGGTGGACCAGAGGTCCCCGAGGGTATTCACCAGCCCGATAGTCAGACTTG
>MJUU01061943.1:635-29549 GCA_002080025.1 Modiolus philippinarum | reverse complement strand
GTTTAAACAAATTAAGTACTCAGCATATGACTGGAACTTTACGTATAATTTTAATTTTGTGGTTTACATTTTCATGGGCCGGAATAATTTGAATTGCTTTTGGAATCTAAAATAAGAATTTAGAATTTTGACTTCGGTGCAAAATTTGGTAATTTTCCTGAAAATGTCACAGACCAATAATTTTTGAAATTGTAACATAAAATCATATAATTAATCAACTCTTTAATGTCATCAGCTAGTATGACCACTTTAAACTTCAAAAATATGATTCTTATATTGGTAAATTTCCTGAAACTCTCAAAGACCCATTACTTTTGGCAATTTTACTTAGCAACCATATCTTTTTTGGTGCCTTATTTTATCAGTGATCATTTTCAATTTTTCAATAGTCAGATTGCAAAAAAACTTTGATTCTAATTTTGGTAAATTTCCTGAAACTCCCAAAGACCTGTTATTTTTTTTTGGAATTCTACCTAGCAACAATACCTTTTTTCAATTCCTTATATTACGAATCATTGTTTTCAATAGAAAGACTGCAAAAATCTTGAATTTTAAATTAAATTTATATTGATGATTCCTATATATATATTTTCAAACTTTAGTATGGGTCCAAAAAAGAAAGTGCTCTCCATTTTTTTTTAAATCCGATTATAATTTTGTTATTAATTTTCGTTGATTTGATTCGTCAAAATATTTATTAGAAATACAACTGACGTTCAACCAAGAAATGGCATTATGGGCCACTGCTCCAATTTTTAACCTTTCTTTCGAGAAACCTTCAACCTTTTCGTTATATAAATAAAAGTACCGTGACGCCCGAGAGGTCCCTTGTTCTTATAACGAAGTTTCTTATAAAGAAGTTTTCACATAACGTCATATGTGTTTTCGTATCACGTTATGAACATTTGACATGAAGTGTTGATATCACGTAACGTACTTTTCACACCATGTTAAGAAGAAACCATATCACGTAATAAAGTGTGCATATCATGTAATGGAGTATTCGTATCATGTACAAAAGTATTTATAGCACGTAATGAAGTATTCGTATCACGTAATAAAGTATTTAATGTAATAAAGTATTCATATATTGTAATGAAGTTTTCGTATCATGTTTTGAAGTATTCATATCATGCAATGAAATATTCAGATCATGTTATACGATATTCGTATCATATAATAAAGTAATCATACTATGTAATGAAGTATGAACATCAGGTAAAAAGTATTCATATAATAAAAAAAAGTATTCATATCATGTAATGATGTATTCATATCATGTAATGCAGTATTCATGTTATGTTATGAAGTATTCATATCATGTAATAAATTGTTTATATCATGTTATGAAATATTCATATCATATAATAAAGTATCCATATCATGTAATAGTGTTTTCATATAAGGTCATTAAGATTTCAGATAAAGTAATCGTGTATTCACATCAAGTAAAAACAGTTTGGCATAATGTAAAGGACATTTACATCATGTCCTAGTAATTTCTTCTTATAAGGCAGTGATGGCGTTCCATACAGGAGGATCAATAATTGTTGCCATATGAATAACGTTATCGTTTCTCGCTTTTCTGTTAAATGTTTGACCTGGTCAATATTCGTATTAGATTTTTACAGATGCATACTTTGTATAAAAAAATCGTGGTTAATGGAGGTACCCAGTTTAGTGTTTTGTCTCTGGCCTTGTTCACACTTACAGTATTTGAAATCGATCGCCAGCGATTCCAATTGGTTTTAGCTGTTCATATTATAAAAAGATCGATTGCGATCGATCTTATTTGGTCCGATAAAAAGAGGTAGTCTAAAAAAGAGACGATTACGGCTATAGTGTGAACAGTAAAGATCGATTCCGATCGTTTCAAGTGCTTTGAAGAAGTATGCGATCGATCGCAATCGGTTCTAATGAGAACTTAAAACCTAATAAGGATCGATCGCAATCGATTCATTTGTTTTAAATGTGAAGATAAACAAGCTTTAAAAGAATCGATCTTTATTTGGATCGATCGCATATAGTTCCAATGTGAACACAGTCTAAGAATCAGCAAATCGCTTCATCGGAAATCGAAAAATTGTATTCTGTTTACGAGAATTCTGTTATTGTCGGTAGATCTTTCATGAGTTGTCCGTATAGTTATTCAATAGATTCCAATTCTAGTTGCAATTAAAACTTGCGGATAAGTGTTTGTTATTAAACAAATTTTATGCAGATTTTTATGAAAAGTCGAAGAACCAGTTCAGCATTTTTTATGAGGATTATTATGAAACCTTAATGAAATAGTGCAGATTAAATAATTTCATGCAGGATATGGTAATATTGACTTTAATCGCCAAATAAATTCTTATATTAATATATCGATAATATATGTGATATGATCAGTTAGTCGAATACTTGTCCTTGTGCCAATCAATGTCTTTTGTTTAGACCATTACAAGATAGTTAATTGTTCTTAAGATTATTACAAAGTTGAGATAATTTTGTTATGAATATAAATTTATTTAATAATATGATTGTTTGTCAGGTCTTGCTTTCAGCATCAATTTCGATTTTCCAAAAAATTGTGTAAGTTTTCCTCAATTCAGGGATCGAATTGCAATTTTGTTTTGAGAATTAAACACTGTTTAACAAAATATATTAAATATATAGGTATGTAATTGCAAAGCGCAGTTTTAAACCCACCCTGAACTTTAACGTGACCTATGTCTTGTTTCATCAAATGAATAAAGTTTCACACATATGACATGTTATTTTTTTCCTTTTCTGGTTTTGACATTACTACCAGAGTTCACTGGTATTAAACTGATGATAGTAACGGACGTTACTATCATTAGTAACGGACGTTACTATCATCCCAAGATGGTGGAACAGAAGAGCTCTTAGTTTGTATTTATGGTCATATTTCTTTTCAATGACTGAATATTAAAAACTAAACTATAGAAGATTGTAGTGTTATTTCAGCGCTTCATTTCGATATTAAATATTACTGTATACATCACATTTATGAATGGCAATTAGATGTCAAGAAAAATGGCAAAGATGATAGTAACGACGAATTCAGAAAAATATGGGTTGATAGTAACGTAAACCAGAGATGATAGTAATGTTATTTATCGCAAATCTGAAACAACTGTTATGATGATAATAATAAAAGGCTACTTCGGGCGCAGCATGTCAACCACTGAAATTTGAACAAGCGTAATTTTTTAGTGAATGCAGACACAGTAAAGAGCTTGACACAGCAATTAGATAGACACAAGGGGTCTCAATGGGGGATCCCTTTTCTGAGATCCTGTCAATTTTTTCTGCACTTTTCCATTTCACGGGCGGGAAAATATTTTACAAAAACTTTTAAATAGACTGCTTTTTCCAGTTTCACGGCCTCAATTTTCGGCAGTTCCTGCCTCATGCTGGACATCCCTGCCTGTTTTCACGTGCACCTTTTTCCAACGATCCCGGTTCCCGCTTGCTTAAAAAGGCTAATCCCGCTTCTAGCTAATACCCATCACCCTATCGTGACCCACACACAATAATGAGCTTGACACAGTAATGAGCTAGACACAAACTTGAGTGGAGATAACAATTAGTCCTTTTGATCCCTTGAAACAGTATCTGGTAACATAATTACTGAAAGCTTCCATCAGGAAGAATCCGGGGAAAAACATCCCATTAAAATCTTATGACAAATAAAGATTTTACAATTTTTTTTGTTGAAAAATTGCAGTTAGGCCCCTTTGACCCCTTTGTTAGATTAATTCCAAATCTGTTGACATACTACCAGAGGAATAAAAAAAATCCCAATTCAATTTTAATTTCAAATCAAATGAAAAATACAGGTTTTACATTTTATGAAAAATTGCAACTTTGGCCCCTTTGACACCCTTATAGCTCGGAAACGGTAAGAGATATACCAAATACGTTGCTATACTACTGAAAGCTTAGAACAAGAGGAATCCAAAGAAAAAAATCCCATCGAAATCCAATGAGAAATATAAATTTTAGGTAATCTGCATGTTTGCAATTATGGCCCCGTTTGGCCCCTCATAGCTTGGACAGGAAACAAGTTATCAAAAATCTGATGGTGCAGTGCTATGTTAACTTTTCATAAGGAAACTGCATTAAAATCAGACTGAATGTTAAAACTTTCCCTCGAAGCAAACTGAAGTTATCATATGGAAACCATAAAATTTTCAGATTTTACCTAAATCAATAACTCTTGAACGCAAAATCCGATCAAGGTCAAGATAAAACTTGACCTGTGTGTGTAGAAACATAAAACTTTCCCTCGAAGAAAACCCAAGTTATAATCTGAAAACCAAAGTATGACGGACGGACAGAAAGACAGACGGAGGGACGGACGGACAAAAGGAATCCTATATACCCCCAACCTTTAAAGCCGAAAATACTCAGGGAGAAACTCCATCCATGCTGAAATGTACCAACATCTACATCGTGACAAATCGGAATCACTTTTTTTGCAATTTACAAAGTGGCAAATTACGGTAAATTCAGCATGGTAAATTCAACAGTTAAATTTTTGTTCTGAAAACTGGTCAAAAAGTTTTGTTTGAAAAAAAAAACAAATCACATAGCCCCAAGAGCAAATCACTTTTTTGTTTTGTTTTTGTTTTTTGAAATCATGCAATAACGCACAAAGAGCAAACAAGAATTGACACATTTAAATGGAATGAAACTACCAACAACAAACGCTACCCACCAAGCGACTAAAGAAACGATAGAAACAACTATAGAAACAAATATAATAGCAAACACTATAAGGAATAGGTAATTGCTCATTGAGTGAGGGCCTCATTGTGACAAAAAAAACGTCTTTTGTAGGTCAATACCATGTTTTTATTGTCCCCCGCCGCAACGCGACGGAGGGACATGGTAATGGTCTGCGTCCGTCCGTCCGTGTGTCCGTGTGTCACGTTTTTTGTGGACGCAACTCCTCAGAAACCGCTGGTCAGAATTCATTTAAATTTTACAGGATTGTTAGTCACCATTAGTACTAGATCATATCGTATCGCCATTTTGATTCGTCGAATTTTGTGGGAGTAATGGGACTTTGATTATTTCCACATTGTTATACAATGGGAAATCTTGTGGACGCAACTCCTCACAAACAGCTGGTCAGAATTCCTTAAAATTATACAGGATTGTTAGTCACTATTAATACTAGATCATATCGCATCCCCATTTTGATTCGTTAAATTTTGTGGGAGTTATGGGACTTCGATTATTTCCACATTGTTATACAATGGCAAATCTTGTGGACGCAACTCCTCAGAAAACTGCTAGTCCGAATTCATTCTAATTTTACAGGATTGTTAGTCGCCATATGTACTAGATCATGTCACATCGCCATTTTGATTGGACAAATTTTACGTGAGTTATGGGACTTTATCGACTTAATGCATACTACAACATTGGAAGACTTTGTGGACACATCTCATCATAATCCAATTAAGGGATTTTGCTGAAAGTTTGCTTGGCCATTTGCCAACTAATGCAGTTGATCAAATCCTGCCGCCATTTTGATTCGCAAAATTTTACATGAGAAATGTATGGTGGCCCGATGCGGCAATTTCGCGTTTTCGCGTTTTCGCGTTTTCTACTTTCACTTTCCACAGAGCGAAAACGCGAAAACGCGAAATCGAGAAGGCTAAAACGCGAAAACGCGAAAGCGAAAACGCGAAATCGCGAAATCGAGAAGGCGAAAACGCGAAAGCGAAATCACGAAAACGCGAAATGAATTTCACTTCATGTTTTCGCGTTTTCGCTTTCGCGTTTCCGCGATTTCATGCGTCATTTGAAACAATAATGTGGCCATCTCAAACTTCAATTGAAAAACAGTATGTGTTATGTTGTGACCTAATTCAATAAACAATTTTTGACTCATACCAACTTTTGTATTTTGTATACGTTTTAAGACTTTCATATGTTAGATTCTCTCCATACCGTATGTTTAATGTAATTAGAAGTTGAAATGATATTTTATAGTAAGAATAAGTTTAAATTTGTGTGCATCTTTTAAATTTAATATAAGGTCAATTGGGTTTGTGTGTGAACAAGATCATGTCACAATGGACAAATTTGTCAAAACAATTTCATTAGATCGTTATTGTAGGGGATATTTTCACTGACAGATTAATCTCTCCCTTACTTCTTGTAAGGCATTTCCCGGTAAATTAATTCCTACATTTACACCCCCGGTGAAACTGTACACCGTGCAATCAGGGTAGCGACTAACTGTACGCAAGATAGTGCAAAACAAACCAAAAATAGACATGCAGACGAAAAGTAACTTCATTATTATATGGTATTTGTATCATATTTAAATGTGTATTAGCAATTGTAAAGGAAAACTACACTATTAACCTTTATTTGTATCAAATATGTAAGCGTATATGTTTTTAATAAAGTCACAATAACCAAAAGAGTTCGTTTACACTAAAAAAAATCAGGGTAGGACTAAGCGTACAGTTGGTAGCAACTAAACAGTACGCAGGGTAGGACTAAATCATTGACATACTACCTATAGCTAAATAAAAGAAACTATACATTTTTGCACATTGTTGAAGATATTCTCATACTTTTGTCAGTGGAGATACCATAACCAAGCTTTCTGTTTGATGTATTCACTTTTTCTTTTTTTTTCACAGACATAAAAAAACACACCCTGACTTCTTCTTGGGATCTCTTAACCATATTGTCTAAATATAGAATGCGTCGTACAAAATTCAAAATGTGTTAATTTTTATGACGGAATTTTCGAAAACATGCATGTATTTGATTGTGCTTTTCCCTAATTAACTGCTATTATGTTACCAGTAGTCCCTTACAACAATGCTATACTTTGCAAGATATTAAAAATCGAGCTTTTAAATTGCTAAAAATATATGCTTCTATCAAAAATAGAATGCATGCTTTTCAAGTTATTTCGTTGATGATGGAATTCATTTTTTTTTCAAATGCATGAAATCGGACCGAAACACACTCTTTAGCATATATTTCACGAAGCAATGAAAAGCCTTGTTTTTCTTCTCTTCGGAACGTGCCTCTAGTACTCGCATTTCAGGGAAACCGGGAAAAACAAGCCAATTATGAAATTGAAGTTCATTTATAATTTTTCCTGACAGGCTTAAACTAAATTTTGATTGACGAAAAAAATTAATCTGAAGCGCTGCAAATCGATTAAAGATAAATAGCTCAATAGTGTTCAGTGACTAGTGCCGATTCCCTATCAGTGCATTGTAATATTGATTTTTTACGTACAAAAAACTGTTCCCGGAGGTAAAGTGATTCAAAAGTCCCATATTAAAATGTTCACATATAATAAATGTTGCAACTTATGTGTATCTAGAAAAGATTTTCTTATCCATGGCAAGCTCATATGACTGTGGCTTATGGTGTTTTGTCCTTTATCTACAGACTTTCATTATACCAATAATACTGACATTAGTCTAAGTAAACAAAACAGCTCATATCAATTGCATATAAACATTTAGGTTCCATTCAGGGTGAACATATACTCTTTGTAGGGCATAATACGCGTATTTGTTTGTAAACTTAGTCATACCCTGCGTACAATTTAAATCCTACCCTGCGTACAGTTCGACTTTTAGTTAGTCGCTACCTACTGTACGCTTAGTCCTACCCTGGTAAAATTGTGTACAGTATAACTTTTGCTAATTATACAGTTATAAGCAATCAAAACAACCTACAACTGACACAAAATATTAATTGGCACCTCCAAATCTCATAATAATCGAAGTTAAGCATAATGTCCATATAAAATGAAAAATTAATCAACTTTTTTTCGTCTGCATGTCTATTTTTGGTTTGTTTTGCACTACCTTGCGTACAGTTAGTCGCTACCCTGATTGCACGGTGTGCAGTTTCACCGGGGGTGCATTTATAAAAGTGTCGAATTTGAGTACGGTAGAACCGAGCTGTCAATCCAAAACGAATCAAATTAGGTATAAAATATTTAACGCATTTTTTTTTATTTTTGAGTTCTCGGTTTTGTTGGTTGGGTGTAATTCTTGTAATAGAACAGTATAAATAGGACGTTTATTAACGTTTTATGTCTAATTACGAAGGAAAAATAAACAGTCAGAAAATCTTTTATTGTGTTTAGAAAGGAGGAAAAGTGAAGGTTTGTGATGTATGAAAGAACGATATGTGCGAGTAAAAAATCGAACCGGTGTTGTTGGCACCTAGCTGGGAGTGAAACGATGGACTGAAAAGGTGGGGAGGGGTCCAAGGGAGTTTCAAAAGGGATCGGGCCAGCCATGAAAAAAAGACAAGCCAACAAAAAGTAACAAAACAGATTTGGATTGATCGTTAAGAGAAGGAAGCTTAATACATTTAGAATGTCTCAGTATATCTGGCATATAAAGTACCATCTTTAATGCAGCAAGATGGCAAAAAGTAAACCTTTACTCATACTCAAACCACAACATATAAAGACAGTAGCCCCGACTCTCTCTGCCCAGGGTCATACACTTGTGTAAGTGTTTCATTAGATTCAAGCAACCTCATGTTTAGTACATGTATTGATATGTAATAAACAGATTTAGATGGTTGATGTGTATGTAGTTTTTTATCTATAGCATATCTTTTCATGTTTGTATGTATTTTCATGTTAGTCGGTTATTTCTATAGCATTTTCACTGAGTTTAACGTTTTAGAATTATAAAGGAAAGAAACTAAATGGTACTGACGGGGTTTGGACTAATGTGGTCTCTTCTAGTTCGAAAACTAACAGGACCTTAGATTTAATTTAAGAAACCATTAGCGGATCTAAAAAAGGGGGGGTTCCGTCGGTTGGAACCGACGGAACCCCCCCCCCCCCTTGCGTTGTGATCCAACAAAAAAACGTGTATTTTGTTGGATCACAAGTTCCTGGTTCAAACAATGACCCTTTAAGTCATTGGGGTGAACCTGTTGCAAGCGAATTCTCAACTAAGTGTTCATTTGAGGTCCAACATACACATTTTGAAAAGGATCGTTACTATCATCTATAAATTATCTTGCAACACCATTACTATCATCTTTGATTTCCGTTACTATCATCATCACTGTTTTTCTTGACATCAATTTGCCATTTATATATGTGATCTATACAGTCATATTTAATATTGACATGAAGTTTTAAACTAATATTAAAATCTTCCATAGTTAACTTTTGAATATACAGTCATTGAAAACAAATTTGACCATAAATACAAACTAAGAGCTCTTCTATTCCACCATCTTGGGATGATAGTAACGTCCGTTACTATCATCAGTTTAATACCAGTGAGAGTTGATATATGTTCAACAGGGCGTTTTTTTTATAACAAACATTAAATGATTACTTCAACGATGCACCTGACCTCACCAATGTTGCTCATCTTTGTAAGTGTGATTCATCTTTTTTCTTTTCTCTCCCTCGCAAATGCGGGGTCTTTGTATCTTTGTGTGTCCAATTTTTACATTATCATTCAATTATTCCTCAAGATTAGTGTATTCAGAATCTGTTTCATCGATTCATCCTCTAAAGATTGCTTAGATATCCACTTTTGAAAGTTTTCTGATCCTGTGAAACTACCCTGTTGTTCCTGTTGTCATTCCATAGCACATTCATACCTTTCCGTTATATTTTATGAGTATATAATGCCTAATTTATTTCCATTTGTTTATCATGCCCATACAGGGTTTAGACCGAAAAGTTTTACTAAGTTATTTTGGCCTCTTTTTATATTGCCATTCTTCAACTCAATGGCGATGACTATGAGTCAAATTCTGTTGATCTTGGGCAGATTTTTTGCTTCCTTTTTTCAATCACTTTCCTTGTCGCTTTTATTAACATTTTCAACATCTTGATCACCAGAATTACTATGACATGTTCAGCATATCTGTGTAATGCCTGTTTGTAAGACTCTAACTTTTAGACGTTATATATACAATGTATATATATATAAATATATATAGTTTTTTCTTGTGCAATTCATATTTACTTTCTGACATGTGGCTATGTTTTTCGGCCATTGTAGGTGTTTCCTGTTATCTTTTTTATTCCATATATATATATATATTTTTGCTGTTGTTTTTCAGATAAAAGTGATTATTGATTTTTCAAGTCATCCTTTCGGTGTGCCACCAAGTGTAAAAAATAGTGATCAAATTAACAATATATTAAAAAGAAGTTTTGGAATGCAAAAAAGGCTTGAAGTCAGTAATGCGTGCTTAATCGTTACCATTGTACTTAATCGTTGCTTGAAAGCTGTAAGGGGAAGACCATTTGATTCTGAGGGGGGCCTGGCAAATTCGGTCGAGCCAGATTATTTATTTTCCAAATTTTGCGGGCAAGATTATTTATTTTTCGCCGAAAATTTTTATTTTCAATAACATTATCATATCGTACCAATAAATCTAAGGTCAGATTATTTATTTTCTTGGATGTGCAGGCCAGATTATTTATTTCCAACTTTTTCAGGGACAGAATATTTATTTACAAAATCTGCCAGCCCNCCCCCCCCCCCCCCCCCCCCAGAATCAAATGGTCGTCCCCTAAATATTCTATCAAATGTCTTTTATGGAATAATCCAACCTAGAGAAGGCATGAAAATCTCAAATGCTTGGTTAGATATTGAAGGGCATGTTGTTGACAATACATTTGTAGAAGTTGTGGAAAGTCATTTCATAAAGAAATAGTATAAGTATGTTGATACTTCAGTAATGAACGAAGAGGGCCTTTTTCTAGGAGACTCCTTTACGAGAAGTTATGGAGTTGAAGATCATGGTGTAGCTCAGTTTGAATGGGGGCGTACAAATGAGGACAAATTTCTTGCTTTAAGTCGAAATAAGCTTGAACTAGAACAATATTTCAAAGCTATTTCTGATTTCATGTCAAACAAGTATAACGTTCAGATTCAAACCATATCTGAAACAGTAGCGACAAACTGTTGGGCCTGCAACGGGAGTAATATAGTACTTAAAGAATGTGGTGATTGTAAAATTGCAGACAGAAAAATTCATAGAAAGATCTGTTTAAAGAAAACACTATGAAAGCAAGACTGTCATGCATTGCGCTAATTACAGAGCATGAAAAACAGTATTAGGTACTCATTAAAATGTTTATCTGATTTGGACGTGAACGAATTATTTAACGTTTCCGTGATCGACATTTCCTGCTTGTAATGATTGTTCATATTCAATTACATCGGTATTAAGGTATTCAGATGTATTTTCCGTGATTTGCGATGAATGTTTTAATACTTCAGTTACTTTTTTCTTCATGTTCTTTGTGATAAAATGCTTTGATCTTTATACGACCGCAAAAATTTTGCGGTCGTATAATGGTATGGCGCAAGCGTCGCAGTCGGCGTCGGCGTCTGTGGACATCATAAATGGGTTCTAGTGGATGGATTGTTATCAAATTTTAGTATGATGTTTGTTGGCACATGCTTAAGTCCGGGTTTTATTTTCGTATTCCTTGCCCCGCCCGTTTTAGACAAAGGGACCAAAAAGGTGTAAAATTTGGCATTTTTGTGTCTGTGGACAGCATAACTTTTGTGTAAGTGGGTTAAATTAGGTATTTTCGTGTCTATGGACAGCAAAACTTTGGTTATAGTAGACGGAAACAACGGATTGTTTTCAAATTTTAGTATGATGTTTCTTGGCACATTCTTGAGAACCTTTTTTTCCTTTAGTTTGTGGCCCCACCCATTTCAGAATTAGGGGCAGAAAAGCGTTAAATTGGGTGTTTTCAAATATTTGACTGTAGAATGTTTAGTATTTATCAGATTTTAATGGCGTCTCTTTCAGTGTACTCCTTAGAAAATTTCCAATCTGTAGTATGTCAACGGATTTCATGTGGCATATACCGTTCACGAGATAAATGGGACCCGAAAGGGGCGAATTTCAAAAAATTTAATTTTTTATTTATATCCGATTTTGATGCATTTTTTTTTTTTTGCAATGGATTCCTTATGACAAATTAACATAGCCTTGTGCAATCAGATTTTGTATAACTTGTATCCTTTCAAAGCTATGAGGGCCCAAACGGAACCAAAATTGCAAACATGCGGATTACTAAAATTTCTATGAGGGGTCTAAGGGGCAAAAATTGCAATTATCAGAAATACGTGAAATCTTTATTTTTCATCATATTTTGATGGGATTATTTTCTTTGGATTATTCCCATTGCAAGCTTTCAGTAGTACGGAAATAGATTTTGCGTTGCTCTTACGGTTTCAAAGCTGTAAGGGGTCAAAGGGGCCAAACTGTAATTTTTCAAAATATGTGAAATCTTTATTTTTCATTGGATTTCAATCCAAGTTTTTTCCTTTGATTTCTCCAAATCATAAAAAAATTAAACAGGACTAAAATATATATGTTAACAATGAAGGGATATGGAGTAAATGCAAATGAGACAACGTCTCTACAAATACATGGTAGTAATAAGCAATGGAACAACGCTTTTATTGTTGTTCTTCATCTTGAAGTCACCATTGGGCCTTCAACAATGAGTTTTACTCATACCTCATAGCAAGTTCAAGACGGCCCCTAGCACCGGTTTGAGCGGAATTCATTGCTAATTGTCGAGCAACGCTACATCCATGCTTTTTAACCTAATGATCCATGGATGCGGGATCGTCAACAAACATAAACTTAACTGGCAAAAGTGTTCTTACAATCGCTGTCATCCATTACCCGACCAAAAGAAGATAGAAGCTGATCACAACATTAAAACTACCACAGGGCACTCATCGAGCAAAATTGTAAGAAAACTTGGCATAATAAAATCATGAGATGTGAGCACAATAAACAAAAATATAAAACAAATATAAAAAATGTATACACTTTATTTTGCATACTTAACAGGAATGATATATATATATATATATATGTACGCACTTTATTTTGCATACTTAGTCTCCGGTTGTCAAAAAATCCGTGAGACGCTTTGCGTAACTTTTTAATGAATAATAAGAAAAAGAAGGGAAACGGGGAATGTGTCAAAGAGACAACTACCCTAAGGGGAGCAATAACAACTCAAGATCTTCAATGAACGGTGAGGAAACCCGACATCCAACGGTAGGTCGGGGTTGGCCCCTAAATAAAAGAGTAATCAAGTTCAGCGAAATAAGCATCTTCCTAGACTCCGATAGACATAAAGTGAACTAACTAGAAAACAGACAAGACACACAAAGGCTTAATAAATTTCCTGACTTAGGACAGGCGCAAACCTGCTGCGGCGGGGTTAAACTAGTTTTATTGGGCCCAAACCTTCCCCCTATAGCCAATGTGATAAATAAAAAAACGATCGTAACAACAGTAAAATTCAGTTGACAACAGGACTGAGTCAACTGTGAAAAATGAAACTGAAAGAACTAAATATACGGACATAAACATGAAATCACAAGAGACTACTAGCAGTTAACTGACATGCCAGCTCCAGACCCATTACCAACTGACAAATTAAGTTATGTACCCTCAGTATACAGCTTCCATCAAGATCCCTTCCTGTGAGGAGTTTAGCATAATGATTTCATGTATATACCGGAATACATAACCCGTGTCCATGCAATACTGATTTTAGAAATTTAGAATGTGTTTAGTTAAAATGCAAAGACCCTATCAAAAAATCAATGTTAATACCAAAGAAGGCCATACGTAATGACTTGACGACAATACCGTTGAATTAGACGATTTAAAGGTTTTATAAGTTTGTTAGGCGAGTGTAAGTATTTTTTACTTTTATGTAAAACATTACCATAAAATAAGGGGTGTGAAATGCCAGCCTTGATAAGATGTTTACAGGTTGCATTGTATTTACGAACTAAGTCTTTATATCGATGATAAAATTTAGTAAAGGTTTTAACTAGTTTATGATAACGAAAACCTTGATGTAATAGTTTTTCAGTTATGAAAAGATTCCGTTCATTAAAATCGCAAACTTTATTACATACTCGAGCAAATCGAACAAGTTGAGATATGTAAACACCATATGATGGCGCTAATGGAACATCACCGTCCAGAAATGGATAATTAACTATGGGAAAAGAAAAATCGTCCCTTTTATCATAAATTTTAGTGTCTAATTTACCATTCGTTATATCAAAATTGATGTCTAAGAACGGACAATGATGATTATTAGAATTGGCTTTATTCAAAGTAAGTTCTTTAGGGTAGATGTCCTTATAATACGTATTGAAGTCGTCATTATTCAAAGTTAAAATATCATCCAAATATCGGAAAGTATTGTTAAACTTTTCAATTTAATGCTGTTTAGATGGGTCTTTGCTGATGTTGGTCATAAACTGAGATTCGTAGCAGTACAAAAAGAGGTCCGCTATAAGTGGTGCACAATTGGTACCCATAGGAATTTCTATGACCTGGCGATAAATAGAGTTACCGAAACGAATGAATATATTGTCAAGTAAAAATTCAAGTGCTGAAATCATATCAAAACAAGTCCAATTAATTGAGTTCTTTTGTTTTGTATTACTAAAATGTGTTTGAAAGGAATTAGAACAAATATATTCACAATCGGATTTTTTGAATGCCCATTGAATAAGACGTCTGAATTTTTCAATATATTTATTTTCCCCAAATCATAAAAAATTAAACAGGACTGAAATATATATAATACACTTTATTTTGCATACTTAACAGGAATATGCACTTTATTTTGCATACTTAGTCTCCGGTTGTTAAAAAAATCCGTGGGACGCCATGCGTAACTTTTTAATGAATAATCAGTATATTTATTTTCCCCAAATCATAAAAAATTAAACAGGATCTATTCAGTTATAAGAAGCAAATTTATTTAAATCAAAAGAAATAAGGGCGATTTCCATTCTTTTATTCCGGCAAAATGCATATTTTTGTGGATTTAAGTTACCCAAAATTTGGTATCGTGATGAATGGGTTTCATCTTTACAATCGGATTGCTCTCTTTGTATTTTTGATACAATGTTATAATATAGCCAATCAGTTTAGAACATTTCATATCTTGTATATTGTCATTTTCATCTCGATAATGTTTCCTGTCTAGTATGGTTTAATCCTGGTTCGCATTCATTTAATTACAGGTTAATATAAACATAAAGGATATATATAATTTTTTTATGCAGACAGGAACTAATTGTTGTATTAATCATAGTTTCTTATAGTTGAAATTGTTGAATATTGTGCTTATACAGTCTGACTGTTTATTTGTATAGTGCTTTTTTCCATTTTCCAACTTGTATTAGCCTTATAACCAGACAAAGATCGAGGCCACCATGTCAGATTCTTCAATCACATCAAAAAGATATTCTATTAATAGAAAACTTAACATCATGTTCAATTACAATCGGTATTCATCAATATGGTATTGCCAAAAATAACGCTGAAGGTCCTGTATACCAAGGCGTTTGTTCTCTCTTGGTTCTCATATAAATGCCTATTTCAACAAGTAATGCACACAAAAAAGTCTCCTATTTTTTTTACCTCTTAATCGTTAAGTATTTTTCTCTTTGCATTGGCACATATAAACCAACAATAAATTGCCGCCTTGTCTACCACTTGGCTTAATCGGAAAGTACCCTTTAACAGTGGGTTCAATCTTCCCGCCTTGTCTACCACTTGGCATAAACGGAAAGCACCCTTTAACAGTGGGTTCAAGCATCACTGTGAAGTTTTAGAAGATAAAAATGATTCTAGTGGTAATCTACTAAGTTCCGCTCAAACGGTTGAATATGAGGACCTTTTTTGACACCAAGTGTACTTTTACAGAAGCTGATGTGAATGTATTCTAAATGAGTCTTGCATTTGTCAATGAAATTTAATTGACAAACTTCATATTTTAGGTTTTCCTGCACCCGATCTGGCTCTTTTTCAACGTAGGACTCAATGTAGCAAATTTCAGTGTTGTCGGTAAAGATTGGTTTAACAAAAAAACAAACAATTTAAGTTCCATGTTACACTGACTTGATTCTACTGTTCACTGGCCGAACTACCGTTGCTACTATTTAAATCATATATCACAGAACTGATTTTTCGTTAGTTATTCCTAAATTTAATAAACGCATTTGGATGTCTTACAAAATTTGCACAATATTCGGATAAGGTGGTTCGGGGGACTAAGCGAAATCCATCAGAATTTTTCAATAGTTTGCAGAATCAAACTTATAAAATTGAACTTCCAAAAATAAAACAAAAATTGGGGGTCACGGACCATATAAGCTCACAATCTTGTGCCGAAAATAGCGAATTTTTAGTTGAAATGTTAAGGAAAATCATAATTTTTTTCAAAAATTATTCAAGTTACATCCATGAGAATTTTGATTAATTTTATACATTGATAGCCCCTGTATTGAACTTTCTAAAAACAAAAAGAAAAATGGGGGTCACGGACTTTAGTATGTAAATATTTCACAAAAACAAAATTTTCATAGTGATTTCTTTGTAAAATATTTTTTGAAATTACCTCCCTTGTTAATATGTTCATTTCAAAGAATTTTACTGTATAAATACTATTCTGAATTTTTCGTTTAAAATGGATGCTTGGCTTAAAGAAAATGGTCTATTGTTTGTGTTTTAAGCGACATATTCTAAAGATATGTCCAAATTTTAAAAAGTTTGTATATTTCTTTAATGAAAAATACCTAGCGAAGCAAGAAACATGAAAACAAAATGGCGGAATACCACCGATCCACCTTAATATGTGTTATTGTACATATTTAAAACAAACTTACAGTTTCTGTCCATCTATTGTATGGAAACTGTCAATCTGAGCAAGCTAACCAAACTTTTGTTCAGCAGAGTCGAAGAAAATAACTCTAAACTCAAGAGTTTTCTATGATTTACATCAATGAATGTCATGATATACACAATGGCGTAATTGCAGAGTAACAAAAAAGTGTGTTGTAAATTATTTCAGTATAAAAACAATTTTTTTATCCGGAAACCTTTACAGCAATGATAATGTTCTGTTATTGTCTTATCGTTTGGTTTGTACTTTATAGGAAGGAATAAATGCAGCGAGTTTATAAGAACAAGACAGATAAGATTTAGCACTGTCATACAAATAAATAAAAACATTTCTTTACCCTTCATGCTAACGCACTCAGAGATATAAACATAGGTAATCAACGATTACAGAGTTCGCCTCGTTATGGCACTTTGTCACAGTAACAAAATCTTGACTGGATGTTAACATCGCATTTGCATGCCTAAGCAAGGTTACATGATCCTACCATGTATAGTGACTGAGATCTGAACTTGCCTGAAAACTTGGACATAAATCACTCATGCGTAAAACGTAAGTCAAAGTGACCTACTTTTGCCTGGATGTTGATGTACCATCAGGGATGCATGCCTATGCAAGGTTACATGATCCTACCATGTAAAGTGACTGAGATATGAACTTGTCCAAAAACTTGAATGTAAATCAATCAAGCGGAAAATATAGGTCAAAGTGACCTAATTTTGTCTGGATGCTGATCCACCATCAGAATTATATGCATATGCCAGGTTACATGATTGTACCATGTATAGTGACTAAGATCTGAACTCGTCCTAAAACTTGAATGTAAATCAATCAAGCATAAATTATAGGTCAAGGTGTCCTAATTTTGCCTGGATGCTGACCAACCATCAGAGTTGCATGCATATGCAAGGTTGCATGATCCTACCATGTATGGTGACTAAGATCTGAACTAGTCCGAAAACTTGAATGTAAATCAATCAAGCGTAAAATATAGGTCAAAGTGACCTAATTTTGCCTGGATGCTGATACACCATCATAGTTGCATGCATATGGAAGATTACATGATCCTACCATGTATAGTGACTGAGATCTGAACTCGTCCGAAAACTTGAATGTAAATCAATCAAGCGTAAAATATAGGTCAAAGTGACTTAATTTTGCCTGGATGCTGACCTTCCATCAGAGATGCATGCATATGCAAGGTTACATGATCCTACCATGTATAGTGACTGAGATCTGAACTCGGACGTAAACTTGAATGTTAGTCGTTCAAGCGGAAAATATAGGTCAAAGTGACCTAATTTTGCCTGGATGCTGACCTACCATAAGAGATGAATACATATGCTAGGTTACATGATATTACCATGTATAGTGACTGAGATCTGAACTCGGACGTAAACTTGAATGTAAGTCGTTCAAGCAGAAAATATAGGTCAAAGTGACCTAATTTTGCCTTGATGCTGACCTACCATCAGAGATGCATGCATATGTAAGGTTAAATGATCCTACCATGTATAGTGACTGAGATCTGAACTCGGACGTAAACTTGAATGTAAGTCGTTCAAGCGGAAAAAATATAGGTCAGAGAGACCCAATTTTCTTGGAGGCTGTGAGATAGCCCAAGATGCACCTGCATAAAAAGTTTGATAATCCTACCATACATAGTTGCAGAGATATATGCCCAAATGCGGACGCGGACGTAGACGTAGACGTAGACATAGACGTAGACGTAGACGTAGACGTAGACGCGGACGCGGACGAGGACGCCGGGGGTACTCCAATAGTCCCCCTCAACTTCGTTGAGGCGAACTAAAATGTTTTAACTACCACAAATTTGAAATGGTGTAAAATGTTGCTGATATTTGGTTACATGTTTAGGAAGCATCCATTTGATTTTTAGGGGGGGGGGGGGCAAGGAAGAAACATCTGATCCTGGATTTTTTTTCACGCAATTTTTTTCTCACTCGAAGTAATCCTGTCATTTTTTTCTGTCCAAGCCAGAAATTTTGCTTCATATATATCATCCTGGTTATTTTTTTTGCAGCTTCCTCCTGTCCTGATATTTTTTTGCCAAATTTCTGATCCTGGATTTTTTTCGAATTCCTTCCTTGCCCCCTAAAAATCAAATGGTTGCTCCCTTAGAGAAGCATATTGGTAAAGCCGTGTGTCTTTTATAGCGTACGTAGTTGTCTGATTTTGTTATAATTAGAAGACCATTGGGAATTTGATGGTCGCAAATTGAGTTTACTGCTGACGCGTTAGTGGAGCCAGTAAACGGATATTTACGGCCATCAAATCCCCAATTGATGCCTCCAAATCTTCAAATACCATTGTAATTTAGTTGCACATATTTACAATGTTTATTACATTAATTATTATTGAAATCAATATCAGAAGGACGAATTCTAAAATTACACCACCTGCCGGAATATAGTCCCATTATAAAATAAACAATTATTCATTTATTTTCGTCTGGAGTTTAGATACAACCGGAGAATGTATTATGTTATATAAAATTGGCATGGACTATTTTTTTTTTCAAAACCAAAAGCTCGTGTCTTTTTACTATGGCAATCGATGGCGCCGACAACCGAGGATTCCGACTGTCAGTCAGAGGGAAAGGATATTTGTAATTTGTTTAGGATTACCGGATTTGGAAATATAGTAGAGTAACATTGACACGTGAGGTTTTTTTGTTCTTCAGTTGAATGTATTCAGGAACAGCTGAACAGCTGGTTGTCAAAAATGTGATAATCCATTATTTGTGTATTCGGTCTCAGGGATGGAAACACGATTCGTGTGAAGTAGAATTTTCTGTATTCCATAAGACATTCAAAGGCACTGCCAAATCAAATGGATCATTTTACGAATATTAACACATTACTTTATATTACTATCATTTTATGTCTCTAATCCGTGCAGATTAAATCAAAGCCTTTGTAAATCCATAAATCGAAATATGGATTTCCGAAAGTTTTGATTTGATCTGCACTGAAGAGGCATAAGTTGTCGTAATGCGCATATGCAGAATCACAGTTACTTCAGTATTTTGTTATTTAATCAACCTTAAATATATTGGTGAGAATTGAAATCCTCAGTAATATCGTGGGCCAAGAATTAAATATGATATTAACAAAACTTAGATGCGTAATTTTTAATTCGAAAGCCACTAAGTGGCTGCAGGATTAATATTAACATCAATTTAAATGAGCTTTAAATATAGTGCAGAAGTTTCTTTCAAATTCCGGATTTTGTGAGAAGAATACAATGTTGTTACTTAAAATTGGTGATAACATACATTATATAAACAATATAAGCGCACGTGTCTTTAATGAGAAATCAGCACACCCTTTTAGACATATAAAATCTGGAAACCCATACGAAAATCATCCCTTTCGTTAATTTCAACGTTATTTCGTAATTTCCTTTGTTTTTTATTCATTTTTCAGGAATTGTACTTACTGATCGAGTCAGCTAATTTCCCCAAAAAGCTTATAAATAAGTAATTACTTTTGATGACGTGTGTACATTTTCCGGGCTTTCGAATTTCAGCTCCATCGAAGCTTTGATTAAACTGTGGTCTTTCTATGGAACAAATTGTCACTGATCAGTTTTGTCGATGTAGACTGAATATGAAAACGGGCATCCTTTTCGATTGTACTCCTATTGAAGATATTTTAGAAATTACCAACTCTCGCATATTGAGCAAATTTAATTTCATTCTCAAAAATTTCTTCAAATCTATTACATACTCTATAGATTAAGGAAATGTTGCTTTTAGGAGATTTTAACTTAAATTATCAAGATAATACTTGTATTGGGAACCAAAAATGGGTAGACTGTATGAATTTTTATGGTTATGATCAACTAGTTCACAAACCAACAAGGGTAACTGATAAAAGTGAAACAACGATAGACCACATTTATTCAAACGATATTGATCACATAACTGAAATAAGTGTACCAAACTATGCTATCAGTGATCATTTCCCTGTCTGTGATACCAGAAAATTAAATCCAAAATCGATTAAAAACCACCATTTAATGATTGAGTATCGATCATTTGAAAATTTCGATGAAAATTTATTTATTGAAGATGTTGGTAAATACCCCGTTATATCTAGTTGAATCAATGTGTAATGTAGATGAAGCTCTTGATCTTTGGTATAAATTGTTTACAGACACTTTAGACAAACACGCCCCTAAAAAACTAAAAAGAGTAAAGAATACTCAACAACCGAAATGGTGGTCTATGGAAATAAATGAAGCACGGTTTCAAAGAGATTACTTCCACAGAATCAAAGATAATTGTAATTACAAATTGTGGCGTAATAAAGTTACATTATTAATTGAACAGTCAAAGAATAGAAAAAAGAAGGGAAACGGGGAATGTGTCAAAGAAAGCATTTTTTTTCCAGAATGCTATATCAAACTGAAGAGACAGTAAAACTATATGGAAATACATGAAATGCTTAAATCCAAAACTTCAACAGAGCTCAGTAAAAGCTTTAAATTACAAAAATTGAAGTTATTACAAATGACAATGAAATTGCGCGTGCATTTAATGAACACTTTGCAAATATTTCTGAAGGGTTGGTTGATTGAGATAATGTACATACAGATTATACCAAACTTATATCTTTTATTAAAAATAAAGGTATAGATAAAATTCTTAAATTTAGTGTGCCTGAATTGAGCATACTTGACGTAAAAGTATCCTTAAAAAACCTCAACAAATCTAAAGCAACAGGTTTAGATGAAATAGGACCTAGGATTTTGAGTATGTGTAGCAATAATCTCTAATTTCTGTGCTGTTTTCACGTTTCCTGAACAGTGGGAGAAATCGTTTCTCCTCTCTAGAGAGAATGTTGTTCTCGGCAAGTGATTGGCTGAAATTCAATTATGATATCAAATATGTTTGCAGTTTTCCCACTTTACCATTGTGACGCCATGAAAAAAGGCGACCATGCCTGATGACGTCACCCTCAAAGAACACATTTATTTCAAATTGTCGGAAAAGGGGGGTTAATTTCTTGTACAAAATCTCCTTGAAATCATTAGAGAAATAAAATCCACAACCGTATCTCGTGAGAAACGACATTTCTACACTCTCGATAGTTAAATTTTCAAATATTTTAAACGCTCGGCAAGCCTCGCGTTTAAAAATTTGAAAATTTAACTATCTCTAGTGTAGAAATGTCGTTTCTCACTCGATGCAGTTGTGGAATCTATATGTCTTAGCTCCTTCACTGACGTATATATTTAATCTTAGTTTAAAAAGTGGTATTTTTCCATATATTTTCAAAAATACAAGAGTTAGTCCTGTCTTTAAAAGTGGCGACGAACAAAATGCTAATAATTATCGACCTGTTGCAGTATTGTCCTCTCTCTCCAAGATTATTGAACGTCGTGTTAGTAAAACTTTGTACAAATACTTAAATGAAAATGATCTGTTTCATAGTTCGCAGTTGGGTTTAGACCAATGCATTCATGTGCTACTGCATTAACAAAACTAACGGATGAATGGCTTACTAATATTGACAATGGTTACATTAATGGAGCATTATTTTTAGACTTAAAAAAAGGCGTTTGATTTAGTTAATCATGCTATTTCACTAGAAAAATTGGAAATGTATAATATGTCACAAAATACTCTTGAATGGTTTAAATCATATTTGACAGAAAGGTCACAAAATGTTAGAATTGGTAATTGTATATCTAATGAGATGTGCATTAAAACTGGTGTACCACAGGGATCAATTTTTGGACCTTTGTTATTTATATGTCAATGATTTGCCTTTGAATATAGAAAATTCTTCTTTGGATTTATATGCAGATGATTCTACTTTACATGCAAAAAGTAATGTTGTTGATGATTTAAATAAAAAAAACTACAGAAATATATTGATGTGATAGAAAAATGGTGCTCAGAAAATAGTATGAAACTCAATCGTGTGAAATGTAAAGCAATGATTATTGGATCAAGACAAAAAATTAGTAACACCAACTTTTATTTAAATACTTTTATATCAAATGAAAGAATTGAGCAAGTAACATCTGAAAAATTAGTGGGTCTGTTTATTGATAGTCATTTAACATGGACATATCAAATTAATAAAGTATCTAGGACAGTATCAAATAGAATTAATTTGCTTAAAAAATCGTTAATTTTTGCCGATGCATGTACGAATTATATATTTTAACTCCAAATATTACCTCATTTTGAGTATTGTTGTACAGTATGGGGAAATTGTAATACAAATGGGATTGAAAAGCTCAATATACTTCTTAAAAATTCAGCAAGAGTTATTTTAGAAGCTGATTTAATGACTCCTTCTTCTCTACTCTTTAATTCTTTAAAATGGTTAGATATTGAAAAGAGAATTAGTTATCAAAAGGCTATTCTTGTATATAAGTCATTAAATAATATGGTGCCGTCGTATTTGCAAGATAGTTTTCATTTTGTTGATAACACTTCTTATAGTTTACGTTCCAAAAGTAACAGCATGTTAACTTTACCAAAACCAAATACAAATTCTTTGTAAAAAAAAATTTTATATTCTGGCTCACAAATTTGGAACAGCTTACCATATGATTTTAAAGTTTGCAAATCAATTAAACAGTTTAAAGAAGAATGTTATGCCTACTTTTTAAATGGTAATAAATGGCAAAATACTAGAATAAGTATATATGAAACTTCATCAAATACAATTGAATTGTTTTATACACCTTATATGAGGGGGGGTCTTATATGGCAAACTGTTTGTATATATTATATGTAATTTTATGATTTATGCTTGTATTTGAGGACCCCAGGAAGATTAGTTTCGGCTAATGGGGTTATCCTCTTGAAATAAAGATTGATTATTTATTTATTTATTTATTTAGATTCCTTATTACGTGTACAGTAGAACAAAGTTAGATAGGTAAGTATGAACAATCTGTCCCTTAAAGTCAAATAAATGGCCAAGTTTAGACAAAAGTGTAGGAAAAATCAACACTGTTTCAACATTTTAATAAGCGTATACTTTATTTTTATTTCCATATGATTTGCGAATGTCTTGATGAAAGCGATATACTAGGCAGCACTATTTCTCGAGAGTTCAAGCTGATTGCTGGGACAAGAATTTGCCAACTCTACTTCGACATTGTATGGGACAATCTCATTTTTCCTGCAACAAAAAAGATTTAGTCTAACAATATCTCTAAAATCTGTTATCTTTAAAATGTAAATAACTGGATTAATTGCTGAATTAAACAACGCAAATAAAACACATATACTCCTTGTTGTTCTTTTGTTGATACCGAGGTAATCATAGCATAGTAGTACTATCGTCAATGGCAACGTGCATGTGATGAAAAGGAAAGCAAGAACTGAAACAGTGACACATAGTTTTACATCTTTTTTTGACCAACTTTGATCTGGAAACTTTCTTCTGTGTACCCACAGTATCCTAAGTAGTATCAACATTGAAGTGACGACTAAAATTTCCACAACAGCAAAACATGTTCCTGTATAGTACATGTATTCATGTTCATGCCGGTAAAATAAGGCGTCAGTTGAACATTCCCTCAGAGTATATCTTTTAGCCCAAATCACATATGGAACGGTATGCAATAAAAATGAGATCACCCATGACATCACGATTATCGTCCATTGTGCAAATACTTGGTTCTGATTTTGGAAATGTAATTGCGTACATCTTACTCTTTGGATACATATGCCCAGAACATGCAGCATTGAGGCTACGAATGTTATACTAAACAAATAATACCTAAACCAACAGTTGTAGTAAGAAATGTGTAACGTTGTAGCCATGTATGTTTCAGCCATAAGATAGGACGATAAACCAACTAACAAATCAGTAATACCAAGGCTTAGCAGGTGGAAGTGTTTCACCGATTTCTTTGTGAGTATAGACAGAAAAATCAATATAACGGATGGTAAATTTGTAACAACTGTTGCTATGGGAACAACCGTTACTAAAACTTTCATAGCAGCAGAAGGTCCAGCTTTGGTAAACTGAGTGTTGTTAAAAACAGTTGAAGAGGTACTGTTTTCAGATAACCATTTATCATCTATGTGGATCGTCTGGGAATTGTTGTCCATTTCCACCTACAAAACACATTATTATGGGCTAGTTAGTACAAGATAAACTCGAAACAATATCTTCATAATATAGTCTTAACCAAATACCAGGAAATATTCTTATATACGACAAATTTAAGAATGTTTTTAAGGATGGTTTTGTATTTCTATCAGATTGTTTCGATTCTTCTTAAAATTCTCCTTATTTATTTAAAACATTATAATTTTATATTTAAACCTCCTGATATTTTCTCAGCTATTTAATTTAAAACATCTTTCGGGTAAATTTGATAAAATTTATTATTTTGTGCAGTTTATCACATTAAATATCGTTGTAAAATTCAGTGGAGTCCAGATTCCATCAAAATTGTTGTCGAAAAAAAACACATACATAAGAAAAGCTAGTTTTCGACTAGACTAATTTTTTTCAATTTTTCGATAAGAAACCACATTTCTCCAAAATCTTATTAGTTTTCAAATTTATCTGCGAACATCCTTTTAGAAAAAAAAATAAAGTTGAAACAACATACTATCTGTAAAATAATGAGCAAATTCGTATACATTTATTATTGGGACCTATGGCAATATATGATCCATCATTGCAGTCCTTTGTTTTTACATCAATAAAAGAGATTTCAAGATTTTGCTAAGCAACTGTCTATCAAATAAAGTCCGATGTGTAATAAACATCTGCCGATTGATGGGTATCAATAATTCAAACTGTCATAGTTGATATCAAATACATTCATACTGAATTTAATTTCCCCCAGAGTTTTTGAGCTTCAAAAATGTGTAAATAAATAACAAAATACCGAAGTTACTGTAAATTTAGTTTCTATATATGTACATTTCGACGTTTCTATATGACCATTGACAGTTTGGCCATGCTTTTCAAGTGTGGTCAGATGGTTTTTGATGCTTAATGAAAACTTATGGGAAAAATGAATGACAAAAATATAAATTTTATGATAAATTTGCCTTTGACGGAATATAGATTTTCATTAAAAAAATTCCAATATTTTCATTACTGTAACTTTTTCAGACAATCTTACCTGATCTTAAATATCGTTTTTGAAATTTAACAATCGTCTTCATATTTTATCATGTTTAGATATATATAAAAGACTTCCCATAAGCACTTCGGCACTGCCTGTTATAGGTACATAATAACAAACAAAATACGTAAGTGTTATTTGTTTGAAGATCTTCATTAAAACATGACCTTATACTGCACCTGATGAAATTCGCTATCAAGCAATGTGTGTCTACCTACTTTTTACAAGAGTTTATGATAAGTTTGTCGTTATTTTCTTGTTATGAGTGTATTTGTGTATTTACCAAAAGAATTTCTTACATTTCTACAGAATCCGGACAATCCTTTTTGCAGCAAATCATTAAACTATTTTATGGACCACTGTGACAAATTTAAAACCAAACGAAATCCAAAATAATTATTAGCTACGGACGAAACTACGATGGGATGAGCAATGCCTTAGGTCTTAGAATTTGCATAAATTTAAATAATAGTTATAAACAAAGTGTACACATGAGCTTTAATTTGATGTACAAGTTCACGCATATCTAAGAACAATAAAGAATAGTTTTTAAAACTCCATACTGCATTAAAAGACAAACTCCTATATTAAATAAAGGTTTTATCTATACTTTCAATGCAGTTACTATTTGAATATGCTTAAAATAGGATCAACTCGAAAATTATCTATCCCTCTGGTGCCCATCTTGAATATGGTTCTGTCCGTTTAATCATAACCCTTACGTAATTTTTGACGAAAACCACCTTTGAATTAGTTTGAAAGAGTTCTGTTTTATTTAGCTATGCAGTTTCAAAGAAAGGCTTTAGAATCTAAAAGCCATATGTTGAATTATATTGCCTCTGGCAGCAATGATGAGAAGATCTATGGACATCATGGACACTACTTAAGAATGCAACCATCCAAAGACAATTGTTACTACGTTTGGTTTTTATTGGCGTTTCAATGTCAGCAAATAAAAATCTGTATCTTTTATAAAGTAAAGTGTTGAACTTCGTTAACCTTTCGCTGTAACCCTTTGATGGGGGTGTAGACCCTTTGATGGGGGTGTAGACTATATTTTTTAAATGTTATTGTGACAAAATTGTGTCAACTGACTATATAGTTTCTTATTAGATCTTCGAAAACATTTTCCAAAGAATTGACGACCACGACTGACTCGAATCGGACTTGCCATACATTTCTTAAAAGAGTCAAAATCGAACACTTTTGTGGTCAACTTTGGTTGCTATTGAAAATGTAGTTTCGGCAAAGATCTTTAAGAATGTTGTTGAACTATTTTTGAAGCAAACTTTGATGGGGTGAAGATTTGTAATATTTTTTGAGAGGGGACTACCCAAGATTTATTTTGGCAAAAAAAAAATGACTCAACCAGTCTATATTATAGCATTATGTTGCAGTTGAATTATCCGTGATAATTGCCGACACACTCTGACCACTGAAATTGAGAACTTGGCAATGGTTTAAGTTACAAAACGTGTAACATGTGGAAGTGTAGCTGTTAATCGTGTGAATAAAGTCGTTACTCGTGATTATCAGGATCATGAATACGAAATAAATTATGTAAAAAAAAATAACAACATGACGAAGTTGATGTAAATTTACTTTCTGCATATGACCATTTCGATAACTTATGTCTCATCATTACCGATAAAATCAAATCATTCGAAGTCCAGAAATAGATAGATGTTTTAAAGCTGACAGAAAAAAAATAATCAAAAGGATCTAAACTGAAAGCAAAAATCAGATAAGGACAGAGCTTTGCATGAGGAAGATACATATATCATTAGTTTTGGACAAAATTTTCTTATTTAGATATTGTAAATGTCCAATAAATGCCTGTCTTCATAAATCTTTTCTTTAAAACCCTTTAGGCAAGAATCATTTGATATTCGGGGGGGGGGGGCTTGGATTTTTTATTTTAGGAAAAAAACAATTTTTCCAAAGTAAAATTCTCTGACCAGGACCTGGGTTAAAAAAAATAATTTGGCCCTAATCCTGTCCATTGAAAAAAGCCCGACTCAACAAAATTTCCTATTTTTTTTAATATATACTATGGATCGGGAAGAGGGTCAAACATATTTCCAGGCTCAGATGAAAATCCCAGGACCTCCTAAAAATTAAATGGTCCATGCCTTATGACAAATCAATACAGTCGTGGTACTGTAAACTGAAAATAAATAGAAAAGGTATAAACCGATAGTTTGATTGGAACAATATGTATTTTTAATAAATAATCTCTGAACTATTTGATAATTAGAATAAGAGCGTTTCTTTACAATTCTGTTATGCAGTTGGGAAGTCTTGGCGATTGCAACAGAGAATACACTATGAAAATAGATGAAGACGACATACTTTGCTAGGGAGAACAACGTAAACATGCAAGAACAAGATGCAAAAAACGGTAGCATAAATGACACTTCTCTTTAACAATGGCAGTAGAATACCGAAGGAACAAGGGAAGTGATGATTACAAAAATCATAGTGCAAAGACATGGTAAAAACGGCAACAGAACAAGGACGTGAGACAGCCACAATGCACGGAAATAAAAAGACGACATTAAGAACTAAGACAATAATAGTATGAACTCCAGTGAAAATCGAGAATTACATCAGGTGCTCCGGAAGTGTATGCATGTCTTTTCTCGCTAACAAGTTGAATATTGCATCAAAACAAATTCAGTAGTTTAGAAAGAGTTAGGTACACAAAGGCTATAAACATTGACAGACAAAACAAAAAATATATAGCTCTTGCTTTCAAAAGGAGAGTGCACAAATATATATATCTTCGGGACTATTCCAAGGGAATTTTGAGAGATTCTGGTATGGTCGAATCTAACTCCAGGATGTACAATATTTTCATGTTTTCCGCTTTCACTGGTAACTAATTCATTTCTTAACACATTCCCTTTAAAATTAAACACGTTAATTGATTTTCCTCTCAATGTCTTCATTTCATATCCGGTAAGCCAGAATTGATTATTTGCGACAAAACGTTATGTCTTGTACTGGGG